>CABHPR010140513.1:0-15352 GCA_902168415.1 Peromyscus melanophrys | reverse complement strand
CTTCTTCTTCTTCTTCTTCTTCTTCTTCTTCTTCTTCTTCTTCTTCTTCTTCCTCCTCCTCCTCCTCCTCCTCCTCCTCCTCCTCCTCCTCCTCCTCCTCTTCTTCCTCTTCTTCCTCTTCTTCTTCTTCCCAATTTCAAAGTTATCAGGATGGAGTAAAAAGGGCAGGGACTTTGATGTCAGGGAAACCTAGATTGGAATTCTCATTGTCTGGTTATCTTGGGCAAGTTATTGGCCTCTCTGAACTCTGTATCCTTTCTCTTTTGTGAAGTTGGCATGAGATAAGCTAAAGCCCCTGTGAGCCTTGTTGGAAGCATTAATTAAAAATAAATGCATGCAACAAAACACACCTTGTCCATGGCAATAATATCAGGGATCTACAGTAGTTGGAGAATGATGCCAGATCATTCTGGAATTGTTAATATGCAAAAGAGAGAAAGTGAAACTGTAATTTGGGCAAGAAATTGTAATAACATGTAGAGGAGCAGGAGGCTACCTCATATGCTAGAATACTGTTTGTTTATTCATTTCTCAAAGATATTACAAAGGCTGTGAATATTTATTTAGTTCTGCTCCCAATAGCCCTTCTAATAGGGAATTATTTGGGTACAACGAAAGACATTTGTAAATGTGGCTGATAAGACTGCCATTGGACAAGGAGTGTTTTGTTGGACACAAGAATTCTATTATCCCTGGCTTCAGTTGTCAAGTGCCCGGGGAACCCAGAATTTATGGTAGCAGCACAATGGGCCTTTCAGGACCCAACGAAAGAGCTGTGAGATCCTGCTCCACGGCTTTTCAGGGCTTCTAATCTTTTTATCGGGCCAGGACAATGCCGGATTCAGCTGCTGCCTGAGCCTCCTGACTGTCCATTGGCCATCAGGTATTGTGCAGTAATTACCATGGTGACAATGGACTCTCTTCTACGCCTGTCCATCGGCCCTTTAGAAAAAAGCAAAGGTTGTCACTTTGTATTAGGTGCTTCTGAAGGCATGGCTTACTTAGGAAAATGACTAAAGGGACATAAAAATAATCATGTTAAAAGATTAATTTAAAAGGCTGCTGTGTCAAATCCATTTGGAGCCCATGAACTTTTTGTGGATGGTTTCTTGTAATTACAGTTAGTTTTGGGGTATCATCCCATGGTTCTATCAGTTAGGAACCAGCCTGGGAGACTTAACAGGGGACATAAAACATGGGCTGCTGGAAGCCCCTAAATGCACATGGAAGCAGAGGTCTAAGCTCAGCCAATGAACATCACGGCATCTGTAAACTCTTTGAGACTTGGTTTCCTCATATGCCAAAAAAAAAAAAAAAAAAAAAAAAAAAAAAACCGACAATGCTAGTGCTCACAGATGGATATTAGTTACACATTATATGATTGCAAATGTCCTATATAAATGCTGATGTATCTACTGATGAGCTTTATGAAAAGTAAACATACAAAGGAATTTCAAACAACCATAACCGATGTAAATGTAAAATGTGTATCTGTCTTCTTACAATCACAGCTCATGATTATTAATTGAGGTTTTCAATTTATTCTTACTGCTCTTCACGATAATCCTCCAAAATTGTTATAATCTAAATTTTATATAGAGAAGGAGGACTCTGACAGTTACTCCTTATCCATGGTCAATCCAGTGTCACACAGGCAAAACCTGAGCTTTAAGTCATGTTTTCTCACAGTGCTTCTCCCTTTCTTCTAAAAATTCATAATCAACAGGCTTATCTTATAAAATATGCTTCACCATATGGTTTAGGGACTTTGGCAATAACAAGAAAAAAAAACACCCAGTGGTGATTATTAATGGCGCTTAATCATCACTTTGACAATGTTGAGAACATGTAACACTCTAAAAAGCCGTAAGCTCCCATCTGTAGACGCCCAGAGTGTACTGCACTCATTGAGCCCCTTCTGCTGCTTGCTGAGCAAGAAAATCACAGAGCAGGTCCAGCCACATGCCTCTAGTCATTGCTTTTAGACGAGAGTAAAGTGTAGTCCTAACAACCATTTCACAAACCTGCGTTTTGCCTCACTTTTATAGTGATGACATGCAAAAGCTTAGTCATTATTTGTTTTGGTTGACTCTACTCCCAACTCCCTTCAGTTCTTTGCTGCATGCTTATAGTAAATGTAGAAGGTATCTTGGACGCACAACAGGAACAGGCACTGCTTGCTCTGAGAAGTGGCTCAGATGTTGGGGCTGTTAGAGATGGTGAGAGGAGTAGACTTGTGGCAACCTAGTGCATTCCTGGTATTTCCCTGCTGCATGCACTTGGGCATTCATTATAAAGCCCCAGTTTCTGTACCTTGCTCCCCTCTGTCTTTTTTTTTTTTTTTTTTTTTTTTTTTTTTGTCAGCACAGAGGTTATGCTTTAATCTAATGCTGTTTCAGCCAGCAATTTCGGCTCTGCAGTTACTGGCCTGCTTCTCTGGCAGCAGCCTTGGCCACTCAGGCCTTAGTCTGGCAGGAATTCTGTTCCTGCAGGCACTGGCTATGTTGCTGGTGCCAAATATAGCTTTTAATTAAATCTCTATTGTTCTATTTATCAATAAAACTCAGGAGTCAAAGGCTGGGGTGAAAACCTGCTAGCTCAGAGAGGGTGAGTAACAACTAGCTGACCTTGTCTCTTTTCTGGCATCTCCAAAAGAGAGCGTTCTTCCACTCTACTTAAACAAAAAAAAAAAAAAAAAAAAAAAAAAAAAAAAAAAAAAAAAAAAAAAACATGCCAAACAAAGTCCCTCCTTACTACTTTCTGTGCATCTCTCCAGTGTCTTCCAGACACCTTCTGACTCACTATGATTACTTTCTGTCAACTAGTTTCTAACTCAGCCTCCTGGCCCAAGGTTTATTTTATTTAATTAACTCAAATACAAATGCAAACTTGGGGTTCACAATGTGGTCAAATATCCCACAACACCCCTCTATGGCAATGATTTCTTTAAACTCTCATTCTTGTTACGGCTTTTGTGCTTACAGTACCTACAGACATAGGTCTGAAGATACTGATGGATGCATTGGTGGAGTAAGTGGAAAGGGGGTACTTTAATGTATTCTACACATACTATCATCCACCCCCTACCACTACAACATGGTTGGTTTTTTAATCACTGTGCTGTTGAATGTGCTTTTAGAATATACTCAGCCTTGCTGAACGTATATTCTAGAAGAGGGCCTCCACTAGAAATGGCTCAGTTCTTAAGGATCCTTACTGCCCGTGCAGAAGTCAGGTGTTTAGTTCCCATCAGCCATGCCAGAAGTCTTAGAAGAGGATCCACACATGGTAATCTATATGCCAAAGCATTAGTTTTAGAGATCTGGAAAAGAAAAAGACATGACTGTGTGTAAACCAAACCTTCACATTAGGGTCCTTCTCAAGCTATTATTACTTTACCCATCCAGCCAGCCAGCTATTATTTTTTTGAGACAGAATCTCATGTGGAAGCCAAGGTTTGTATCAAACTCACTATCTTCTATCCTAGATACCTAAATGTATGAATCACAGGCTTGCACACCTGTATTTGTTTGAGTGGTTTTGATTTTGATATGTATGCATAGTGATTTTCCCTTCACACTTCTTCACACTTGTAGCCTTCAGGTGTTCTTGTTCCTGATTTCTTTGTCTTTAGAATAATATATGCCATTTAATGCCTGTAGCCTTCAGGTGTTCTTGCTCCTGACTTCTTTGTCTTTCAAATAATATATGCCATTTAATGCCTGTAGCTGTCAGGTGTTCTTGTTCCTGGTTTCTTTGTCTCTCAAATAATATATGCTATTTAATGCCTGTCTTCCTTAGAACTTTAATCCTATGGATGTGTGGCCATGCACAGCAATGAAAGGGGATACTAGAGCACAGGGTGGCTGTACTGGAAAGTGACACCAGTGACTCCTAGGCTTGGTACATGAAAGAGGAACATCTTAGAACAGGTAGGGTATGGATGGGACAAGGCTGCATTTAGAAGAACAGAAGGCAACACATGATTGTAGGTTAGGGGGACATGGAATGTTTACAAAATGACAGAAAATGGACATTTTAACATGAAGTATTTTGCAGAAGGCAAAGATGTAGAGTAAACCCTCACAGCCCTCTCAGACCCTGAAACATTACTAGAAACTGAAATAAGTTTAGAGTGTCTGTATTTAATATGCCATAGTCAGAAGGCAACCTTTTCCCCAGAGCTCACAGCTCCTCATTCACAAAGTTTTGGAGTTAACAGAACTCTAAATACTTAAACAATGGCTATCTTTTGGTTTGTTTGTTTGTTTCTTCCAAAATGTCTCTGTGACCTTTGGATAAAAGGCATTTCATATGGAATAGCCTGCAAGGTGAATAAGCAAGGCAAAGTGAAGACTCCAGGTGGTTTCAGTAGATGAAATGAAGTTTTACAGATAGTACTAGACACGGAGTGCACCATAGCATTATTATCCTAGAGAAGAAAGACAGAAGGAACAAGAGCTTGGACATTTGTCTTTTAGATACTCACCCTGTCTCTCTTGTTTTTGTCTGTGACCCTCAGCAATAGTTTTATTCCACTGAGTTGGACGGGGGATACCAACAGTGCTATCTCAGATACAAGAGAATGTATTATATATAACTTGGTAAAATGCCTTTTTCATGCTGTTTTTAACATTTTAATAATCTATTGCTCATTAACATCCCATTCAGACATGTGTTGACTGATAACAATTCTTAATTACCCTACACAGTGCTAAGAGTTGTGTGAACACATGTAGACACTACTTTATTTGGAGTCTCTCCAGTCATGCAATTGGATAAGTAAAATTATATAAAGGTTTGAAAAGGTTGAAAATTAAAATTGGCACCTTTGTTCATATGTGTCTGGGACAAATAGAGATAGGAAGGTTCTCTCTCTCTCTCTCTCTCTCTCTCTCTCTCTCTCTCTCTCTCTCTGTGTGTGTGTGTGTGTGTGTGTGTGTGTGTGTGTGTGTGTATGTTTGTCTATGCTGACTCCTCCAGGAAGAGTAGCTTAAATAATATATACTTACCTCAGAGTCTGGAGACGAAGTAGTTCAAGATGAAGGCACTAGTACGTTTGGTTCCTGGGATGACCATTTTCTGGTCTTGCACACAGTCATCTTTTCACTTTTCACTGTTTTCTCACATAAGAGAAATATAGACACAGAAGACAAAAAGGAGAGAGAGAGAGAGAGAGAGAGAGAGAGAGAGAGAGAGAGAGAGAGAGAACATGCTATTCTGCATTCTCACTTTTCATGGATGCTAATCTCACCAAAGGAGCCCTACTTCCACCAAAATATCTCTCAAAGGAGGCCCCAGCCTTCAAATACTATTATATAGATATTGAGAGGGGGTTACAAACTTTCAACCTACAAGACTTTACCCTGTCCTCCAATTCATGCTCTTTCATATACAAAATACCATCTTTCCATTTGAACAGCTCCTAAGTCTGACTTGTTTTCACACTACTTTCATACTTATTTATTTTTATTGAAAATAGTTTTTTATATAATATATTCTGATTACCTTTTTCCCCTCCTGGAACTCCTCCGAGATCCTCCCTATTTCGCCACCCACCCAAATCCATACCCTTTTCTTCTTCCTCATCAGAATACAAACAGGCATCACAAAAAAGGGTAAAATAAAAACAGATGAACCAGAATAGGAAAAACAAACAAACAAACAGAAGAAAAGGTGCCCAAAGGAAAGCTCAAGGAATGCATATAGACACAGAAACAGACAAATATGTTCTCATACCTAGACCTAGAAATCTCATAAAAACACAAAACCAGAACCCACAATGTATACTCAAAGGGCATGCATGTGAGGTAAAACGAGAACAATAACAACCAAAACCCTAACATAGCATTATGAGAAAGAACCTCTAAACAATGCTATTGAGTTCCTTTCTTCTTGACCATCTACTGCTAGGTATGGGGCCTAGCATCAAGAATGGTTCTGATATCCAATGAGACTCCATGGAGAAAACTAATATTTCGTTTGAGAGTGGTTATCATTTGGAGATAGCTTCTGGGTTGAAGATGGGGCTCATGCCCATTTCCCTTTTCAGGGCTGGGACCCCATCTATCCTAGACCTGTGAAGTTCCTACTCATGCTGCCACAGTCTATGTGTGTGGGTCCTATTGTATTTAGAAGGCCTTGTTTCCTTGGCATCCTCATGACCTCTGGCTCTTTCAATCTTTTACCTGATATTCCTCAGGGTTCCCTGAACCGTAAGTGGTGGCAGGAAGTGGGGCAACAGTAGTTTTAATCTTCCACCTCTCATCTAAATTTTATCTGGAATAATCAAATCACAGTTCATCCTGAGGCCAAATACTCTGTAGATATGAATTTGTAGACCCAACTGAATTATGTGCTTCCATGATATGATGTTGAGAGGCATAGGGTAGATAGACATTCTCATTCCAAGAGGAAGAAATTGTAAGAAAGAGTGATGGGTCCCAAACAAGTCTAAACCTAAGAGGGCAAACCAATAGCTATGAAGGCTCAAGAAAAATTGTCTTCAGTTTGAAAACTCTGTTTTTTAAATCCATTGCAGTAAAGGTCCCTCACCTGAGGTTCACTTAATGTCAGTTAATTGATTATACCGATCTGGTTGAGATCCAGGTCCTGAGATCTAAACATGTGCTTTATTGGTGGCAACATATTTGCTGCCTGACTACAACATGTCTCCTGCTTGCCTCATCAGCTCCATGTTGTGTGAATGCCTCCATGTGTGTCCAGGATAAGTCCAGGGCTGCCTTGTCCTTGGCATCCTGAGTATCTCACACAATAAGGTAATTTTATTGTTCTTGTTGATAAGATCTCTCAAGTAAGGTGCTAGGAGCATATTTTAGATTTCAAATGCATCTGTATTCTTTCAGTGAGGGTTTTTCTTTGTTTGCTTTTATTTTGTGTTTTGTCTGTTTTATTTTGTTTGAATATGTTGTATTAAGGAGTTATTACGTAGAGAAAGGAAAAGTCGATTTTGAGATAAACAGAGTACAATAAATAGTTAATGAAGATTTTGATTAAGACCAAGCTGAACCTGTCATAGAAAGTGGACATTCTAGAGCTGAATGGCATTCAAGAACATCTGTAGGCTGCAGTCTTAGGGATGCTTTGCTTCTTGAGTTCAGTGCCTCAGTTTTCAAAGATGACAGCTGTTTAGACACTCCATGTATTTTTCTCCATTCCTTCAACTAATATATGAACAGATGCTCTGGAATAAGGAATATGTTAAACACTTCAGTAGATACAAAGTTCAATCAGACCAAAATCCAGACAGAACACATCTTCTCCCACACAGAAAATCTAGGTTTTGTTGTAGGGAAGGGGAAATGCAAGTCAGATGAAGACTGGCAAGAATGCTCAGCCCCGTGCTCTGATCTCCTTGGATGTGAACAACTATCCCACCACAGTTCTCTGTAGTGCTTGAGTAGATCATCGCATGAGGACTGGTCAGCTCCAAATTACTGTTTCTCACCTTTGAAGGGAATGCATGACTGAATCAGCGTATACGTTGACTGAAAATTTCTCTCTGAACACTTTCTATCTACCCTGAAGAGGTTATTGTTATTTCTAGAGCAAATGGATGTGATATTCACAGCAGAAGCACTTGGACAGTCCTCCAGCTTTACCTTTGTTATCAAAGTACTAAAGATATATGTGAGTATTGTCTTTGAAGGGAAAAGTCTGTCTTATGCAACTGTCTATCCCCAATATAAAGTAGTGAGTCACTTTAGTAATTACTACTGAGTCTATATTACTAATGATGCTTCTTTTCTTTATTTTTTCTTTCAGAAATCACTGTGCTTTTGGATTTGTGGCCCTGTGAAGACATTCATTTTTGTTGTTATTTGTTGAATGACCAATCAGATGGGTGGAGTATGTTATAGGAATTGGCAGCAAGTGTCCAATGGGTGAAGAAGGTAAGATGGGCCAGGAGTACTGAGGGCATCACATGTTACTATGTCTGTGAAGATGGGAGTTATGCCTTCCAGTTACAGTCCTCATGTCTGGCTTGAGCTGGAATTTCACTAAACCCAAAGTGGAATTTTAGAGGGAGGGAAGTCTGTCTCTTTGGCTTTAAGAAGGCAACTATTCAATATTGTTTTGGTTGGGTTCTCTTTAATTTGTACCTGTTAGGCATCAATCTGGGAAAGACAATCTTTTTAAATGAATCTGTTATGGAAGAAAGGAGAAAGACTAAAGATGATAATTCTCTCATGAGGATGTGTCTGGACAGACTGATTAAGATGATTGCTACCCTGAATTTTTATCTTTTTCTTACTTTTAAAAGGAAGTTTTTAAAATAAAAACAAGGTGGTTTGCATTCTTTTAAAAAAAGAAAGGAAGAAAGAAAGAAAGAAAGAAAGAAAAGAAAGAAGGAAGAAGGAAAGAAAGAAAGAAAGAAAGAAAGAAAGAAAGAAAGAAAGAAAGAAATTGCTAAGAGTCTGGAATGCTCATACCTCAAAAGCCAAGGAGGCTTAATCATGAGCCAGGAAGTCTGATTTTAATGCTAGGCCAAGCTCTGCTGTTCACTGACTAATGTCTTTAAGTTAATGAGCTCCTTCCTGAGATAATACAGTGATTGGATCCTGAATCTCTGACAGTTCTTAAGTTTTAGAATTTTCCAAGTTCATTTACGTTCATCTCATCTGTTCAATGGTGACTGACACCATTTCCACAGGCCATTGATATTGTATCCTCAGTTAGAAATTTGTGTTTCAGATGTGGTCTCTCTTGTGGAGCTCTGAGTGGCCTGATGCTCACTATGTAGACCAGGTTGGCCTCAAACTCAAGAAAATCCACCTGCCTCTGTCTTCTGAGTATTGAGATTGAAGGCATACACCACCATACCCGACTTCCAGATAGAAATTTTAACATTAATTCTTTTGTGATGACTTGTTACTTTCTGGGATTCTAGACCTATCTATCCAAATGTCTGTGTCCATTGTGTATAACTACATCTTCCAGGTGGTACATGTGTACAGGCTAAATGCATGTTACATGTTTTCCTCTAAATCTTCACTGTGTCCTATATCTCACATTTCAGTGGGAGAACAACTGTTTAGCCAGAACAGAAACACAGGAAAGATTCCATGTGTCTCTCAGTTCTTATCTCTTACAGTAACTGATTCTAGTAGATTCCTATATGTACTAGTTTCAATTATTCCTTTATTATTTTTTTGTTCATCTATTACAACTGACACTATCCAAGGCAAGACAGATTCTTCTCTAATATTACTGATATTTTGGCCTCTCCAGCTATCTGTTTCTCTAAGTCTGTGTATTATGTTATTCTTCTGGTTCATCCCCTTTAAAGACAGACCTATGGATTAATTATGAGTTTCTTTTTAAAAAAAATAATTTATTTAACTTTGTTTTATGTGCACTGGTGTTAAGGTATTGGGTCCCCTGAAATTGGAGTTACAGACAGTTGTGAGCTGCCAGGTAGGTGCTGGGAATTGAATCCAGGTCTTCTGGAAGAACAACCAGTGCTCTTAACCACTGAGACATCTCTCCAGCCCCTAATTATGAATTTCTTAAGAGACTTCAAGAATCCTTTAATAAGAAAGCCACCCTTAGGCCAGGCAGTGGTGACACACGCCTTTAATCCCAGCACTTGGGAGGCAGAGCCAGGCGGATCTCTGTGAGTTCGAGGTCAGCCTGGGTTACCAAGTGAGTTCCAGGAAAGGCGCAAAGTTACACAGAGAAACCCTGTCTCGAAAAACCAAAAAAAAAAAAAAAAAAAAAAAAGAAAGCCACCCTTTTACTAACCAGATTCACATCTAAGCCACTCTTTCTGCATACCCACTCTTTGTTATATGTTCCTCCAGGAGCTATCCGTTAGGACACAGGCTCATTTCCCCCAAACAATAACATTTATCTTCTTTTTATATCTTAGCTTGGACCTCATTATCCCTAAAAAGATTTGTTTGCTTTCATTTTTTATTCCCTAAGATCAAGTCATGGTTGTCTCCTAGACAATACTTCAGTGACTAGGGATTACACCATCCACAGTAATTTCACATCAGGTCATAATTGTCAGTATACGAATAACTTTTGTAGTCACTGTGATCAAACAGAAACAGCTCACAGGAGGAAAGATTTATTTTGGCTCATTGTTTGGGGGAAACTGAGTTCACTGTGGTTGGGATGGTAGGCTGTAGATCAGGCCCATCACAACATAGATGAATGACAGAGCCCTTCACTTCACAGCATGGGGGCATCGGGGGATTCCTAAGATCAGCTACCTGGCATTGCCTGTTTTCACTGTGTCAGAAACATGCTATCTTTAGAGGTATCACTCCCTTAATGCTTGCTTTATGCTGTAGCTACTATTATTATTCAAAAAATTTAAATGAGAAAACTCAACCTTGCAGAGGATAAGTTGCGCATGACAATATACTGCAACTTTTTATCTTTTTAGTTTGTATCAATGGAACATCTGACTTTTCTATAGCTGTGCCTTTTGCCAATCTGCTTCTGCCTTTCCTCTAAGTGAATCTGCTAAATTATGAGCAAAAACATTTCCTCCGCATGAGGCTGCTTCTTTAGTCCTCTGAAACTATTGTTAAAAAAAAAAAAAAAAAAAAAAAAAAAAAGACAGGCATCTAGCCACTGTGTGTGCAATGTATAAGTCTTTGAAGATTTCCCGGATTGTTTTGTCTCATATATTAATGAGCATCTCTTTGGGGAGAGAATTTCCATTTGAGAAGTCTTCAAACTTTCCCCCCATGCTCTGGTTAACAGTCGTCAGGAAAACAAAAACACAAACAAAACCACAGTGCGTGAAACAATCGGCAGTGGAAGCGAGGCTGCGCCTCCTTGCTAAGCACCAGCCTGTTTGGGAAATCGCACGGCTGGGACGGGCTGCCCTGGTGTTGGCATCTCCTGAGCTCCTTCGCTCTGACGCCTGCTTCCGCAGGTGGCGTGCATTTCTCCTGTGGTTATGCCTGTGAATGCTGATCATTTTGTTTGTTTGCCAAGGCTGATAGGCCTCTTCATTTTATCAGCCCTCTGAATTCTTCACTCGGGTGTGCTAATGACATTTCCTATTTTTTCTAGATAGTGGGGACAGGTAGCATAAGGCACTGATGAAACAGTCAAAAATTAAACAGAAAGCACTGGAAGGAAATCTGTTAGATTTTTTTTCCACCTAGAGATTAAACACAACCTTTTCTTTGGGACTTTGCATTGCTTTTTTATTCAACGCGAGGAACCAAAATAGTCTTATGCTTCCAGAAAAATCATTGAGACCAAGGAGCCTGCTGCCCACAAGCCCCTATATAAATTAAAAACCACCACCACAACAACAAAAAGCCATAACACAGATGGAATAGATTCTTGGACTTTTCAGGACAGGGTTCTGATCTCAAGGGAAGGGGTTGTATGTCTCAGGGGAGAAAATAGCTTGTTAATGCTCAGCTTCTAGGAAGAGCAAAGCAAGTCAAATAACGAGTTTGACTCAAGATTTAGTTTCTTAACTTTGGTGGTTCAGATGAATCTAGAAGTGTGTTCATTTCTTTTCTACTGATTGCCAATATATGAGGATTTTAGAGTTTCTTGATGGGGTCCCTGTGATTTGCCATAAACACAGGTAGAGATGAAAAGGACATTTTCTTTCTTTTAATGATGCTTGCATCCAAGTAGATCTGTATGAGGTACTCAAATCTGGGTGTCAAGGAAACAGAGGAGAGAGTTTCAGCACATGGTAGAGACAGGGCTGGGTACATAGGAGCAGCTCTTAGGTCAACCTTTCAAGAAATTTGCTGGAGCTTTCCCTCCTATCCCTAGCCTATCTGTAATTTAGGTACTCTTCTCAGTTCACCAGAGGAATTCCCCAGGCAGCTGCAGGATAGATGTCAGCCCTGCAACCCTGCTGGGTCTTTAATAGAGCCCTGGGGCCTGCAAATGAATGTCTTGGAGAAGTGAAAGGGAAGTGTCCTTTGCAGAAGAGGAGCCCACGTGCACTGACATCCCGCTGAGTAACAATCAGCAGGGGCTGCAGGTCACAGGTCACCCAATTATTTCTCATTTGCATAGAAGTCAATTCCAGAAAGCTGCTTGGAGGGCAACTCACCTGTGCTGCCAAAGCCACCAGGCTCTGAATTGTCACTGACAGCTCTAAACACTGGCAGCCTGCTGCTGTGTCCTCTGTGCCTGCTGGGTCTGTCTGCGAATGCACATTTTCTGTTTCGGGATGTAGGCCACCATGGAGAAGGAGGCCAAGTGTCTGTCTGAAGCCAGTGTCACTGGGATCATAAACAGACACTTCCTTCACTTGTTGACTATATACTGCAGATCTTCGCTATGTGTAATGAGACAGCTACTCCCTGATTCAAGGATCTAATGCATGATGCTATTATGGGCTAGGCCAAGTGAATATCTTATCCCTCAATGAACTCCAGTCTAAAGGATCATCTTATACTAAAGTGCAGGTGCTTTGTCTTGCCTTATTAACTCACAACACAAAAAAGAACCATTTTTTAATAATAATTGCGTGGTGCTTATTGACCATCTTTATAAGGCAGGCTCAGTCTTCCACAGTTTGCAGTTGTTATCTTGTTTGATGTAACTGAAACTTTGACTGACATGTTAGGTGTTCTGATAGATGTGGATACTGAGGTTCACAGTAGCTAGAGAACTTGCAGAGGGCTTCATGATTGACCAAGCCTCTGTGCACATTAGTGTGATATCTCGTAGCTATCAGTTTGCCTCTTGTAAGTCTTTTGCACCTTGATTATTAGTCTCAATCAACTTGTGTGGGAGGAAGTTAGAGGATGGTATTTATTGCAATTATTTTGGTATAGTCATGTTTCAAAACCCCATAACAGATTTAAAAGTTACATAGTGGTTTCCAGTCCCAATAGCATTCTGGGGAGTTGTTTTTCATCAACCATCTTCCACAGGCGTGACTTATTTTATGTTTTGAACTAGGTAATAAGCCTGCTGTAAAAATCAGTGTTTACATATGAATATGACAGTGAAGCTGAAATTGTACCTGTAAACAACCCTGCCCTGCATTCTGTTGATGAAATGAGGCTGGCAGATTATTAATGCTACACACAGAAAGGCTAACTCTGCTAGACAAAATGAGAAGAGGCTTCAGTGAGGGAGGTAATCACTGGGTTTAGAGTTGAGCATGGGTAGATTGACCAGGAGGAGATGAGGAATGGTTTGCTAGGTAAAGGGACTGCTACAGAAATTCCACATAATGGCCATGACTAAAATATGCCATAAATTGTTTATGTGTGGACAAGTAAGATGATTGACTAGAGGTGATTTCAAAATCAAATGGAAAACTTGGTGCTCAGAGAAACCTTGTCCAACATGCATGCTTTAATTTCCATCCCTGTATGCCACCACTATGTTTGGTACATAACTGTACAGAGACTTTCAAAGCAGTTACAGGGACATACACTTGAATAGTCATTTATGTCCATGGAGGCACCCAACTGTTGTCTCTTGCATACTGTTCTACATCACAGATTTTTTTTTTTAAAAAGTTCCTTTCTTCTTTCAATTGTGCTTGTTTTGTTTAAAACATTTCTGTTTGCTTTTAAAACATTTCAAACCCAAGCAAGAATTAAAAAAAAAAACAAACAAGAAATCATCATGAACTTTCACCTTGTGTCACTGACTCATGAAAGTCATTTGGTTGTATTCTATACAATGGTTTTATAAACTATCACTTCAAATTGGGATACAGCTTGTATGCCACTTAAATAGAGACCCCAGTAAGTTTCCTGTTTCCATGCTTTTACGGAAAGAAATAGCCCTGATGCATCGGCAACTAAGAGCATATTTCTTGACCTGCCAGAAGTACCTGATAAGCCTTGAGAACACAGGTGGACAGAGGAGACCATGTTTCAGTACCTTGACCTTTGGGGAAGAATTTGACACTGACTTAATTGATCATTAAGGGCAGTCATTTGAGGAAGGAGAGTATGTTTGCTGTGCTTGTCTTGTGTGTTCAGTGGTACAGAGAAGCAACAGACAGTTCAATTGAAATGCAATCTCTTCATTTCCGACAAGCAGCCATTTAGATGGCATTATCTTTTCTGTTCTGCTTGTCAAAGTCAACACGGCATCTCAAAGACTGGTGTAGGATTGCCTCCTTTGAAAGATCAAAGCATCTCAGCATTGCTCAAGTTATCTGTGTACTTCCTCTGTGTATTACATAGCAAGGGATAATGTGCATGCAAAGTGAGAGGACTTATGAATACTGGGACAGGCAGGAAGTATACTAAAAAACCAGTGTGACAGGGTTTTGTAGCCCTGTGGTCTAGATACAAAATGATTGTTCTCTGGTGCTCATTCATTCTTTCTCTCAGCAAACAAGTCCCGAAAGCCTTCAGGGCACACTCTTTTTTTTTCTTTTTCATTTTTAAAATTTCTTCTTCTCTCATACAATACTTCCTGACCTCAGTTTCCCCTCTCTCCACTTCTCCCATCCCCCCTACTTGCCCTCTCCTACATTTCCCTTCATAAAAGATCAGGCCTCCCAGGGTTATCAACTAGGGTTATCAACCAAACACAGCATAACAAGTTACATACAATAAGGCTAGGCACAAACTCTCATATCGAGGTTGGATGAAGCAACCCAGTAGGAGGGAAAGGGTCCAAGAGTAGGCAAAAGTCAGGGATACCCTACTTTCACTGTTAGCAGTCTCACAAAAAACCTACACAACCATAACATGTATGCAGAGGACCTAGCTCAGACCCATGCAGGCCCCTTGATTGTTGCTTCAGATTCTGTGAGCGCCTGTGAGCTCTGCTTAATTGATTCTGTGGGCCATGTTCTCCTGGTGTCCTCTACCCTTCAGGCTCCTACAATTCTTCCTCTTCCTCTGCAGGATTCCCTGACCTCCTAATGTTTGCCTGTGGGTCTCTTCATCTGGTCCCATCAGTTGTTGGGTGAACCCTCTCTGATGACGATTGAGCTACGCACTGATCTATTATTATAGCAGAATATCATTAAGAATCATTTTATTGATTTTTTTTTTTTGGCCAGTTGTGTTTGGTTCTATCCTAGGTCTCTGGGATACCCAGCTTCCAGTTCCTGGCCATCAAGGCAATGCCAGGCATGACATCCGTCTGGAGGTAGGGGCCACAAGTTAGAACAGTTATTGGTTAGCTACTTCCACAAATTCTGTGCTATCATTCTCCCTGCACATCTGTCAGGCAGGACAAATTATAAGTTGAAGGTTTTGTGGCTGCATTGGTGTCCCTTTCCCACTACTGGAAGTCTTGCAGGGCACACTCTTTCATGATCTTTGCCTAGACATAGTTTTGTTTTTTTGTTTTTTTCCAAGTCGAGAGGGTTCCTCTCAGGAGATGAAAGTGAGACAATGAAATATAT
>CABHPR010140512.1:11941-24417 GCA_902168415.1 Peromyscus melanophrys | reverse complement strand
ACACACACACACACACACACACACACACACACACACACACACACACGCATGAACGCTCCTACACTTGTGTGAGGCCTGGACTATTTGTACTGGGATTATCCATGAATAAAGCAGTCCTGGTTTCTACCCTGTAGCCTTTAAGCAAATAGTGGTTATGCCTAAACAAACAATGATAATACAAGGTGTCGAGTATTTTAATGAGTACCTGTTGCCTCAGGAGAACAGAGAGTTAGTGAACAACACTGGCAAGTGAAAGCCAGGGCCACATACACAGGCAGAGCAGATTGTGTATGAGTATGTGTGTGGGTGGAAGGAAGGAGTGGAGAGCATTTCGGGCAGAAGGACATGATGTGTGCAGGTTTGAATGCAGAGGGAACACGGCTCATTTGAGACAATGAAAGGAATGGGTGCAGCAGAATTACAAGCCATGCGTGGGTAGTGGAGAGTCGCAGCGAGAGCTGGTTCCATGCAGCGCTCTGCAACCCCAACCCAAAACAAGGAGGCTCCACCGAAGCATTGAAGCAAAGAAACGGCGCATCCGATCTGTGTTTCAGAAAGCCTGCTCTGCTATAGGAAGAATGGTCTGAACTCCACCTCACCCCTCCAGGTCAACAGCAATCTAAAGCAAAGAGGAGTCGCAGGCCACCGTGGCCACTATAGCAACAAGAGAGTCTGCAGTGCATCTGGGGCAAACTCCGGATGCAGCGGCACCAAAGCACAGCCGGGCTCAGCCTCTGTGGAGAGCTGGGCCAGAGCTGGCATTCAGGAAGCTGACCCCTGGCACAGAGGCTTCTCCAGAGAGGAAGGTGGTGCCAAGCTTCAACTCCCCTGCTGCAGGCCCACATGTTGGCCTTCTCCCCACTTCTTAGGCTCCTTACCGCTAAGCCAATTGACACAGAGAAGCCCTCACCTCACAGGGAGGTTCAGGGTGAGGGGATCCAAACGGCACAGCCTTTCTCTATTTACAGGCGAGCAGTGACTCGGCGCAGAATGAGTAATATGGAAAAATCCAACATGGGGGCTATTAAAAGGCTCTGCAATATAAAGTATGGATGTACGCCACATACGAGTAGATAAAGAGCACACTGTAAAAATATTCACTGCCAAGAACTAGTACACTGAGAAAGAATTGGTTCTCTGCTCTCAAGACACTGACAAATTTAGGTTCTGAAAAGAAATGAAAAAACAATAAGAATGCCAGACTCTGTGGAAGGGGCTGAGAGCAGCAGAGAGAGAGGATGAAGATAATTGTGTGTCACATGAAAACAGGAACGCAGCGCAAATAAAACTCAGGATCACAAGCTGCGGGGGACGGAGCAGAAGACAAGGAACTATAAATCAGGGTTCCAAGGGGAAAGTTTGAGATGTTCCCATAAAATGCAAAACCACCAGAGAGCGGATTGAAATATCAAGAGAGAAGAGGGGAGTTCTGTGGGAGGCAAGGATGAAGATGGAGGGCTTACAAACAGCAAGGCCAGCAACGCTGACCATCAAGGAAGAGGAAACACGTGTCTGATGCTGCACTCCCCACAGGACTCAGCACCAGAAGCGAAGGAGAAATGCCTAAAGACTCAACATAAATCGGTGAGCCACGAATCTGATACTAGAAAAATGCCATTGTATCTGCAGACAACCGAACTGAAGGTCTCCAGCTCCCCATGGCTCCCAGGGTGCGTTGCTGCACCTCCTGAAAAAGTGCAGCTACTTGACGGACTGAAAACATCACCAAAATGAAGACATCACAGGTGGGATGGCTGTGATATGACAAGTTGCACCGAAGCTGCACACAGTCACTGCCCAAGATGTTGTTTAAGACGATGCGTTAAGATTTCAAAATTCTTAACAATACTGTAAAGTGGATTTTTAAAATCCAGATTGCATATGTAAAATCCACTGAGGAAAGGTATAAAAGAAAGGTGAATCAGAGCCAGGAGACCCTCTCTCAGCCCTGGAAGAGCTGCTCTTATCAAAAAGAATAGCAAGTGCTGACCAGAATGTGGAGAAAGGGAAAAATGGGAATCCCTGTACCCTGCTGATGGGAGTGTCTCTTAGTATGGAAACTACTCACAGTTTGGAAATAGAACTACGGGGGGAGGCGGGGAGGGCTGGAGAGAGGGCTCAGCAGTTAAGAGCAGGAGCTGCTCTTCCAGAGCACCTGGGTTCAGTTCCCAACACCCATATGATGACTTATAACCATCTGTAACTCCAGTTTCAGGGTATCCAATGTCTTCTTCTGGCTTCCAATGGGCACTGCAGACATATGGTACATATACATACATGCAAGGAAAACACCCATATACATAAAAAATATGACTATCATGTGATTCAGCAATCCCACAAAGGAAAATGAAACCAGTATATCATGGAGACATCTGCATTTCCAAGTTTTCTGAAGTACCGTTCACAACAAGAGAGAGAGACAACAGAAGTCTCTATTAACTGACAATGGGCACAAAAATGTGCTATGTACACATCATGGACTACAATTCAGTCATATAAGGAATATATATGATCAGGGCTAGAGAGATGTCAGTTGTTAAGCTCACATATTGCTCTTCCAGAGGACCTGAGTTCAATTCCCAGCATCCACATTAGGCAGCTCACAAGCACCTGTAGCTCCAGCGACAGGGCACCCTACACCCTTGGCCTCTGTAGGCACCTACACTCATGTGCACATACACACGAGCTATGACATACAAATAAAGATAATTTTTTAAATTAAAAAAAAATGTGATGCTGTCATTCTTGAGTCTCCTGATTGTCACTCATTCAGTAGCTATCACTTATTAAAAATGGTCCTAGGAATGCTATCTGCATGCAGTAAGACCAGCAACCTACCGAGTGAGCTGAGCCTCTAAGCCAGGAAGAGCAAGCAGAGTACTACAGATGCTCCCACAGATGCGGCGGCAGAGGCAGGCTAAGTCGAGCAAGGGCAGGCTGGGACTCAGTGGTGCCACTGGCAAAGTTCTCTTCCAATCTCTCCTCCCTCACCCCTTCCTTAGTTTCCTTCTCTGCACCAACTTCCTCCCCATTTTCCTAAAAGTGAAGACTTGTCACAGTTCAGGCCCCAATCTTGCGTTTCTCACTGGACATAGTTTGCCTCATAAACCTAACAGATTCCCATGGGAACGCAGGAAAAAAGAAAGACTTGCGACCTGAGGCTGCAGGTCCTACCTCTCTTCCTCTATTCTGGAGTCCCGCTAATGTTTGCTGAAAGCTTGCTGAAAGTCAACATCATCTCTACGCTGGTCCTCCCTCCCTGCCGTCAGCCCCACACCATCCTATCAGAGTCAAAGCCCAGGTCCGCTTTTCTCAACCCTCACTGCCTCTTTCTGGATTTCTCATTCATATCTTCTGCCTCCTCTTATGATTATAGGTAGAATTTCTTCCTTCTTCTTGACAGATTATACAAGACAGGAATTACCTCTACTTGTGCTCCTTATAGACGCTCACAGAGTGTCCCGGACCTGTGGGTTGTTCAGCAGGTATCTACTACCGAGCTTTCTCACTGTCATTTCATAGGAGCCATGGGGCAGAAAGAGCCTTCCTGGGCTATTCCATACCTTCACAGCTGTTTCCACCCACATGGCCTCCTAGCAGATTTAAAAGAGCCTCTAGGATGGGGATGCTTCAGGTGATCACCCTGACGATCTGTCTAACTGACAGGAAACTGAGGCTGGGGTGGGAAGGCAGCATTCCAGATGAAAGGCTAAAGATCAAGTTCTAACAATTGATGGACAGCCGAGAAATGGAAATGTGAGGTGGGTTTTCCTATCTGTTCATAGAGAATACCTCAGCCTAAGACATGATTAGTTCCCACTCCATCCCTATAGTCTTAAACACACACACACACACACACACACACACACACTCATGCACACACACTCGCAAGGATGGGGAGGCGTGTCTTCTAGGACAACTGGTCACCTATCGGAGGCTGGACCAAAGCAGAGCCACCTCATTCACCATCCAAACACCAGCATTCCGACTCCACTCCCAAACCCAGGAGCTGTGGCCCACCTCTGGCACAAGCACTTGTGAATTCAGGCCAGATGTCCTTTCCGAAGCCGGAGCAAGAGGAATCGTAGCCCACTCTCGAGGCTCACAGCATTTAGGAGAGCTAACAGAAGATGTGGTCAGCTTCATTTTACTCAAATCTAACTGTCCGCCTCTACTTCCCGTCCCAGAGCACTATTCCAAGCTGAAATTACATTTCTGGATTAATAACGAGAGCAGGAAAATCAATCACATCTGCCCTGGGAATGAACCCAAAACCCAAGCAGCCACACAGAGGAATTTGTGAGCTGAGCTTAGAGTCAACTTTAATTCTGAAGGAAATGAACCTTTAAGAAGAAAATTCAAATAACAATCTATGTAGACAAAACATTAATCTACACTGCCCTAATAAATTTGGGGGCCTTTTAAAGCTCTTCCCTCCCGTGGATATTTGCCAGAGCAGAGCTGCTCTGATAAGATGGCATGAGGCCAAAGGCTATATAATGAAGGCATCTGCACTCAGCTGCACTTTCCCGCCTAAGGAACAGCTGTATATTCACTCTCTCTATAAGCTTCCTACAAACAAGTCAACCCACCTCCCGCACACCTGACAGAGCCGGCTAGTCCTGGAGGATTGTAGACTGAAAAATCTAGCTAGTGCCGGGGTGAAAAAGCTCTGGACTGAGCTACAACAGTCCCACCCACACCCCGAGGAGGAACTACCACAGAACAAGGCCAAAACAAATCAACATGCTCGCTGTGCATGGCTGCCCAGCGGGCAGAGAGGCTCCGCACTACAGCAGCGCAGGTCTGCACACACCTCTGCAGCTCCAGCAGAGCCTCCCACGCAAAGACGACAGAGGTATAGGTGTGATTGGAAAACTCCCAAGAGCCACTTAAAAAAAAAGAAAAAGAAAAAAAGAAAAGAAATGTGAAACTAACCCTTAGCATGTTTTCTTAAATTCAATATATCTAAAACATTGCCATTTTAATACTTAGTCAGTCCCTAAACATTCCCAAATGGGACATTTTAACTTTTCCATACTAACATCCTCAAAACCATGTGTTCTGCAGCAATTACAACACACCTGACTTCAGACTTGTCACATTTCAGATGCTCTCCGGCACATGACTAGCCGTTACCATACCTGCTCCAGAGTGTCCATCACGACTGCTGTTGAAGAAATACAAAGACTACGAGACCTATGACTGGAATTGATTCTCAGGTCCCCCAAAGAGTAAATAACGTACATGGATTCTGCAGACCACAAATAATGCCCAAGAAAAAGAAACTGACTTCTTTACTGCAAATCAACCATGAACAGAGCTAGAGATATTTCTGTTCATCTTGAAGTCCAAAGCTGTGAAAGGCAGTGTTTCATGCATGTGCACTTACAGAACAAAACTGTACTGATCACGCTCGCCTCATTAAGAGTGGAGCAAACTCCCAATTCTCCGTGATATTTAAAAATCCATGCCTAGTTGCTTCTTCCATATAATCTCACCCATTCTCTTGAGGCAGTTAGAAACCTCATTTCCTCTCCCACTAGTCTGGTACAACCTTTCCTTGACTATCAAATGCTGGCCGAGCAGCCCATGCTTCAACTCTACGGCTGGGAGTTCCAGAGGGAATCCGGAACACAGTTGTAGCAGGCTCTTAGGCCCAGGCAGAGAAGCGGCACACTGCATGTAAACCATTCACACACCGTGAAGTCTAACCTCAGAGTCACCGGTGAAGTTCCCAAGAAGGGGGAAAAACAGCAAGTCACGAAACCCTAGAATAATGAAATTAGAAACTGAACTTTTGACCATTAAAGGGAATTTAATGGTCTTTATCCTGAAAAGATAAAAAAATAAAAGGTACCTCACAGAGCCAACTTGATACAGAAAAAAAGGCCACAGATTTGAAACTCAATAAGCCTATATTAAAACACTAACTCAATCATTATTAATTTGCTAAGGATGAATGATTTAATTCTTTTAAGTATCATCATCTAGAAAGAAGAGTACTTAATAAGTTATACCTCTAACAGAAAAAGATATAAAACACTGTGACTAGCACAGTAAGATATGAACATATCTAACTCATTCCTGTCATTTATGTAGGAACCCAGAGCTCTAACGCATCAAAAACAGGACTCCTGGAGCACAAATGTACCTCTGGGCTCTCAGCATCGGCAGATTCAGAGGGTAAAGAGTGCAGCTACCCAAGTCTGTTAGGGCGCTAACCGCTGTCATCATGGCTCAGCCACCTGTAATTAATTCCGTTTCTCCACCACAGCAAGCACCTAACAGTGTCAGTATAGCTGCAGAACACAGCACAGTGAAATGCAGCCAGAGGGGAGCGTGGGCTCAGCCTGGAAGGCTTCCCTGGAGGTGAGCACCTGAGCGAGGCAGGGAGAGGAGCGGAGAGGAAGGGTGGGGGTGGGGAGGTTGGTGGCTGAGGACAGGATGTGAACACACTTGTGCAAACAGAACTGTGAGCAGAACAGCAAGGATGAGAAGAGCTGATGGACACATGTGGAGAAGACCGGAAACCAGACAGACATGCGGCATGGCAACCTCACACAGCCAAGGAAAGGCTAAGGATGGACAACGCCTTGTCATTGGAAATCACAGAATCAATGTGAGTGAAGGAAGGGGCAAGCCAGAAGCTGAGGGTCACTACATGACAGTGACCAGAAGAAATAAAAACTGCCTGAGGAAACTTCTCCGTCACCTCTGCTGCCCCTTCTACAGGGGCAAGGAAACCCAGAAAATGGCACTCCCAACACAAGACTTCCATTGCAAGAAGGCACTGACTGGACACGCTGGGGTGTAACACTGGTTCACTGAGAACATCTCCCACACATCACGCTTCCAGAATCCGGGTGAGAGCAGGCAGCCTGGTGTGGTATCAGGGGAAGAATCAGTTATGAAGTTAAATACCATTTAACGAGCACTGGCATTAGGAGTCCAATGCAGCATGAATCACGCTCCCACAGGACAGGGGAGATTAGAATAGGCCAGGTCCTAACACGTATTCACCCCAACCTTGTGCCATGACATCTTCAGAAAGACAAAGATTCCAATCTGAGCAGGAACTATTTCTCGAGTTATTAGCTTCCTGATCATTTTTAAATGGCTTCTGAAAACTCTACCCCGGGAATGGTGGAAGCTAGAGAGAAGAGAGAATCTGATAGGAAGTGTTCAGAATGAAGTCCCAGGACCGGAGCGTCATGAAGTCCAACTCTAGACCTGTGGGAAAGCACTGAAAAGCACAAGGATTAGAAGCAGAATGACGGGCTCTTCCAGAAAACAATCACACCACCAAGTTTTAAATCCTCTTTAGCGTTTTCTTATCCATGGTCTATAGCACTGGGGTACTCTAAATGATTACATACTTCAGATAAGGGAAAGCAATTCAGAGACCCAAAGAGCTGCTTGCTGCAGGAGACAGCCCTGTAGCTCCTCTGGTCACATTAACCTCCCCCTTCCCCACTGAGTCACTCTCTCAAAAGGGCTCAGTTCAGACCACTGAGATAGTGTAGAGCGGAAAGGCGCCTGATGCACAGACCTGACAACCAGAGTTCAATCCCCAGGACCGACATGGTGGAGAGAGAGAGAGAAGAAACAACCTGGAGATGCCCTCCGACCTCCAGATACGCCATGGCATGTGCATCCCCACATATACACACATATACATATGCACACATACACGCACAAGTTCATGTACACAAACATTTTAAAAATGTGATTTTTTTTTTTTTGCAGGGGGGGCAGGAGGAGGGGCAGGTCAGAGTTTCACTGTGTAGCTCTGGATGCCCTGGGACATGCTAAGTAGACCAGGCTGGCCTCAGATTCATAGAGATCCACCTGCCTCTGCCTCCTACGTGCTGGGATTAAGGTGTGCACCACCGTGACTGACATAATTAATATTTTAAAGACTCGGTTCTTCACTTGTCTCCACATTCAGTCACAGACAAACAGGTCAACACGAAGAGAATGTCAAATGTCTGCACAAGATCACTCGCCTCTCAGAAACGAGTTAAAACCCTAAGACAACACAAGAAACTTCAAAAAGGCTGCAGATTTAAGCAAAACTCAACTACTGATGTCAGCGGTAGGAAAAAAAAATGCTTTAAATCTCTCTGTAGAAAGGAATACAAAGGTAGTAGAAATGATATCACCAAGAGTCCCTGCCCATCGCCCCTGGCAATGAGAAGAGACAGATGTCTGTCCAGGACATAAGCTTTGGGTTCTAAAGGATGCACAGTTTATTGTGCATTCAAGTGTGGGTTTTTCCTTTTTTCTGTCAAATACCTACTGAGCATGCTCTGTGTCCAGACCACACTCTGCCTGATGCTAAGCTCTGCTCTCCACAGGTACAGCACTTGTCCTGGCTCTAGCTCAGAGCTGTGGCCCAGTGATGCCCGTGTAAACACACTTTGGAGTGGACACGGGAGAGTCAGAGGGGAGCACCACACCCAAAGGCCCGGCAGTGGGGGGCCATGCTCCATTCACACTCTGGTCGCTAAGCACCCTGTGGTAACAGGTACATGACACTCACTTTGAGTGCTAAGAGTTTAGTCTGCCACATGCCGTACTCTACCCCGGTGGAGTCACCCCCGCACCTACCTGTCCACTGAGGGGGGCAGCGGCAGTTGTAAGTGTTGACTCCATCCACACAAACCCCTCCGTTCTGACACTTGTGGTTGGGACAGTCGTCGATATTTCGCTCACAGGTGCTCCCTTCAAAACCTGGAGAGAGAAGAAGAAAAGCACATGGGAATTCTGCTTTCACTCACCGGACACTGCCAAAGGACAGGCCTGCTTCGTGACTTTAGTACATCCCCCAGCAGCAGCGCCACAAAGACACACTGCACAAGAAACACCCCGGTCCTGAATTCCTTGACCTTACACATAGCTAGATGATGAAATGATCTATGAAACTCAGTATGCCTCATGCCTTCACGGTTAACCTCACATGTATTTCTGTGAAATAAAATCGGAGGAGATCAATGTATATTTGGGACAACCATTAACTGGTTCCAAAATCCGGGGTATTAGATTTTGTCCCCAGCTCCTGTCTGGATTCCTAGGAAGAACAGATCAATCAATCAATAATTAATTAATTACGTTTTGGGGGCTGCACATATAGCTTGATGGTAGAGCGCTTGTCTAGAATACAGAGGCCGTAGGTTCAAACCTCAATACCATAAGCACGGACAGAGAGTGGAGGGGAGGGAAGGAGGCAGCCCGAGACGAGAGGGAAGGCGGGAGGGAGAGAGAGAAGGGAGGGACAGAAACCGGACATTTATGTGACAGCAGAAAGGAGTGCTGGGGCTGAAAGCATGTAAGTGAATTAGGAAGGCTGGGGGGGCCGAGGAAAGCATGTAAGTGAAGAAGGAAGGCTGAGGGGGGCGGAGGAAAGCATGTAAGTGAGGAAGGAAGGCTGTGGGGGGGGGGGGGGGGGGGGGGGGGGGGGGGGAGGGAGGGGGGGAGGGGGGGGGGGGGGGGGGGGACGAGGAGAAGAGCAGCCAAAGGAAATATGAAAAGGAACCTGTTATCTCACATGCTCATTTTTAAAAAGGAATGAAAATATTATTATAAAGACGTCAATTTTACCTGACTCAAAAATAAAATCTTTTAATAAATAAATAGGAAAAAACAGAGTTGAAACAACCAGAATTTGTCTCTAATTTTTTTTTTCTTGGATGACAGCTCAGAGGATTCCAAAACTGGGTGGGTGGGGTGACACAGGAGAGACACTGAACTTGAGGTACGCAGAGCAGAGCTGAGTCACGGTGTCTCTGCCCAAAGCTGTCCAATGCACAACATTACAAACTCTGAATCAGCTTTGGTAAAATGGTAAAGGAGGCAGAAGCCACCTGCCCAGCCTGCCTTTCTGGATCAGTAAGTGCCACATCATGAAGAAGGTCCTCCATGGACAGTACAAGCTTTGGAAGAGATGGCGCTGTTACCAACGAAAACTGCCAGCATTTCAAACTTTTCATGTTCTTCTCCACACGAATGCTACGTGGCTTCTGTCTTCCAGATGGCTCCCTGTTCTGAAAAACAAGTCTAGGATTCTAAACCTCACCCCAACTGCCTGTGGGGTGATCTCTGTAATTGTTACCCAGCTTCTGTCCTTCCTTGTGTGACCAAGCCTCTGGACTAAGGAAGAGAAGCCTTGTCAGCTCCAAGAAGGAAGTGTGTCCAGTGAGCATCTATTGGAAGCACAGTGTGACTGGACATTTCGATTCCTCAAAATATCTCTCAGAGCTTTCCTCATTCAAAACACTCCCTGTGTTTTACACTAGACACTGGGGAAATTGCAGCGTGAGAGGCAGAATCCCTGTTTGACTTCAGTCACACCTTGCTCTGTTCTTTCCTTACCACAAGCTACAATGGACTCTACACCGTTTTGCTGTGCTGAACCATGGCTGGTTACCTGACTACATGACAGTCACATAAATGAGTTTAAACCGAGTAGACAGAAACACTACCCAGAAATCACCTTATAGAAGAAAGAAATACTTAAAAGCAAGTGTGGGAAAGACTGTGGAAACATACACTTAGATTTTTAAAAATTATCAAATTACTCTTATTTCTGTCCATCACATGAAAGTCTTCCAAATGGACTAGTGCACAAGAAAATGTCAAACTGGTTAAGTGCACTCCTAACTATGATGAAGTGGGGCTCCTGACTACAGCTCTACCTTGCAGCTGCTGCTGAATGGGAGCTTAGGTCTGTGTTCCTGACTTAGGGCTCTTCATGAAGCCATTCTTTAGAAACGCTCAAGTTAGGATTTTAATGGTAAGCAAGGGCTGGCTTACCACTACCAGAACTCGTGCAGCCTAGTGATGGTCACGGTCCTGGTTGGATTTTTTTTTTTTTTTTTCAATTTGACACAAGCTAGAGATATTTAGGAACAGAACTGTTAATTAAGAACATGTTTCCATAAAATTGGTATGTAAGCAAGTCTGTGGGGCGTTTTCTTGATTAATGATTTGATGTGGAGGGCCCAGCCCACTGTAGGGAGTGCCACACTTCTGTGGGTGGTCCTGGGCTGTATAAGAAAGCAGGCAGAGCAAGCCAGTGAGCAGTTTTCCTCCATGGCCTCTGCTCCAGTTCCTGTCTTCAGGTTCCTGCCCTGATTTCCTTCGATGATGAACTACCATGTACAAGTATAAGCCAATAAACCCCTTTCTCCCCAACCTGCTTTTGGTGATGTTTCATCACAGCAACAGAAACCTTAGTAAATGTATCATCATCTCCCTGACTTAATCTCGCATGACTAAGACTAAATACTGTTGAATAAGGTAGCAGGCAAGTAGCAATGCCCTTGGAGCTCTGCTGAAAGGAACAGAAACTGGGACCTTGACATTGTACTAGCCAGTGTTACAACTAACTGAATTTACCAATCCTGTGCAAATTAAGAAACAGGAACATGTCAACAAAACCAAAGGAGGCAGGAAGGACAATGTTTTCATAGCTGATTATTTTAAGGAACTTCTTCCTCGTCAATAAGTAAGCAGAGGAGAAGGAAATATGGGGAAGATCTTGAGGTCAGTTTGTTAAGGCCTAGGCTCCAAGGTCAGACCACCCACATCCAGCTCTCAGCCTAGCTGCACAGTCACCGAGGAGACCCAGCACAGCACCTCCACCCTCACTCCTGCTGGAGGGACTCACAGGACCCAGCTCCAAATGTAAATGAGTGGGATATAAAGAACCCTCAATCTAACCAATTAAATGTCCACGAGTGTAAGGATGAACTTGGACCCGCATACACATAAAAATTAATTAAAAATACGTAAGAGACCTAGATGAAGGTGCTAAAATTATTTTTAAAAAATACTGGGGAAAATAGGAATGGATCTTTGCAAGTGGAGCTATGCTTAGATACGGCCAAAAGCCCAGGCAGCAAAAGGAAAATAGATTTCCTCAGATCCTCTGAGCAACAAGAGAAAGGGCAGCCCAGAGAATAGGAGAAAATATCTGCAGGTCATACATACAGCAAGACTTGTATCTAGGATACATTGTTTAGAACTTATACAGCTTAATAAAAAACACACATAACCTGCTCACCAAATGGCAAAGGCTCTCAGTGGGCATTCTCCAAATACACACATAAATGGTAAGTACAAGGACTACTTCTTGTCACCACAAGCCATCAGGGAAGTACAACTCAAAACAAGGAGATGCCTAACTTCACACCCATTGGGCTGCTGTAACCAAAATGGCAGACGTGCCAGGTGCCGACAGGGATATGGACACTGGAATCCTCATTCGCTGCTGGCAGGAGTGTAGAGCAGTGTAAAGGCTTTGCAATGCAGTGAGTCTGGCCATTCCTAAAAGGTTAGCATTCCCATATGACTCAGCAACTCCACTCCCGGGTAGAGACCCACAGAAAGTGAAAACACAAACCTACACCAAACGTGCTCAAGAGCATTCACAACAAACAAGAGTCAAAATACCACGTGCCTGAAAAATACAT
>CABHPR010140511.1:0-15223 GCA_902168415.1 Peromyscus melanophrys | reverse complement strand
TCTTCTCTTCTCTTCTCTTCTCTTCTCTTCTCTTCTCTTCTCTTCTCTTCTCTTCTCTTCTCCTTTTCTTCCTCCCTCCCGCCCGCAATAACGTCCCATCCATGGCAGCCATGCCATCTGATAGCTTTACACCGTAGCCTGATTAAACATAGCATATCAGCTAGGTGAGCGTGGAAGTGTGGGAGAAGAGTCAGTGCTGATGCTTAATTTCTCGAGGATTTATACGCCTCTCCTTCCATGCTAACACACCCACCAGCATCTACGCACCAATACATCCCCATGTATTCATACTTCATACGCTGCTCCAGTCAGTGAGCAGAGACACGAGCTAGTCTGAGAAAATGGCTTTTGGGCTGCGGTTACTTTTTCTCTCCCTCCTGGATTATGAGGTGAAGGAAATGAAAACTTGTCTTTGTAACAATTGTTGTTTAAAGACATCTTGCTATTCTTTGTTTCAACTTTGATTTTTTTTAAGTGAACAACTTCTTCCCCGTCATCATCACCCTGAAAACCTGCATTTGCTGTGCACCCTGCAAATATCTGCTTCTATGCTGGGAGGGGCATGGTAGCTGGCCAAACACTGCTTTTAGCCGCCTCTGCCCCAGGATTGCTGGAAACATTAGGCAGGACTGCTGAGTAGCAGGAATGCCGTGGTCTGTGTAATGGGAAGCTCTTGGCTCTCCTCACCTTAAGTGGCATAATAACATCACCTCCGCTTACAGCCCCTTACATTTGTTATGTGCTGTCTCAGTTTAGAAGGTGATTTTACAAACGGAGTGCATCTCATTGTGGGAGCGTCCCTGTGAGGTAGACTGAGCCTGGAATTGTTCTTTCCTGCTCTTGCTGAGGCCCACTATCCAAACTGTTGACAGAGCCATCCAGTTCTGCCTTGTGTCTCAGCACACTGCCTCCTCAGTCTCTGTGGTGTTCTGGTGAGAAAGGACGAGGTGGAAATGAAGGAAATTTACTGCTAGGAGTCAGCCCTCCAGTAGAGAAGAGATCCCCCCCCCGCCCCCCATCTTCCTTTCAGTTAAAAGAGACTGAGCTGTTGGACCCAGAAGATCTACCAGGAGCTGCACACGTCTCTGCCAGTCTGCCACCCTGTTGTCGCTTGTTTCAAATAACACAGGGAATTGGGTTTGCTCTGCCTGAGGAGAGAAGTTGGAAAGGTCTAGTTCCTGTTCTTGGGAGTTTGCTGTGTCTTTGGGCAAGGAAAACAGCACTTCTTGGGGACAGTTTGAACAGATAGTAGCCTCCCTTCTGTCCCCGTAGTAAGTCAAGCCTGAACTGCTGTACACTCTGTGGAAATGAACTTTTATTCTTTCCAAACGGTCTCGCATTGCAGTAAAGCCCCCATTCCCACCAGGAACTGAAAATAAACCAACACGAAGCTGTCAGCTAAGTTGACTTTCCGATTTCCAGTCTTCTCTTTTGGAAAGATTGTGGAGCAGGTGGTGAGGCAGGGTCACTACCGAGTGCAGTGCGAACTGAAACCCTCCATCTGTATCTACCTCCTTTCTGTCCTTCGAGGTGGGGCGGGGAGGAGCTGGTAGAGCAGAGTGGTGGGGGAGGGGCTCCTGGGTAGGAACTGCTGGCCGGGCCTTGGCACTGCTGGCTTCTAGCCTTGCTGTCAGTGTGTGGCTGTAGGGGTTGTGGAGGCATGGGGGTGGTGGCTGTGAGTGCTTGTAGGTACCTGTGGGGCTTGTGAGTGGACAGGGCCCTGGCCTGGGCCTTAGCGTTCTCTCTTGGGGTTGGGCCACAGAACTCCAGATCCTGAAGCTCCCCCCACTTTGTCTCTAAACTAGCCTGAAAAAGTCTTGTTCTGTCGTCGTCGTCGTTATTCCAGGCACAGAGAAAGCGTGCAGCACTCGAATGAAGAGCTGATGAGTGTGCTCAATCTAGTTTCAATGTTTTATTTGTTTTATTATCCCCTCTATGAGGTGGGCGTGGCGGCACACACCTGGCATCCCAACCTTTGGGAGAGTTGAGGCTGGAGGATTGCAGACTTGAAGCCAACCTGGGCTATATGAGACTCTTTCTCAGAAACAAACCAACCAAAGCGGTGGTGGTGGTATACATTCGTTTTTAGTCTTTCACACTAGGCTGCTCTGGAAGGGTGCATGGGAATCTTCCGAGTAAACAAAGTTGTTTTTTTTTTGTTTTGTTTCGAGACAGGGATTTCTCTGTGTGGCCTTGGCTGTCCTGGAACTCTGTAGACCAGGCTGGCCTCGAACTCACAGAGATCCACCTGCCTCTGCCTCCCGAGTGCTGGGCTAAAAGGTGTGCGCCACCACCACCCGGCTTGAACAGAGCTTCTTCGGTGCTTCTGTTTTCTCAGCTTTCTGCCTGTGCTGCTTGCGCTGAAGTTAGAGCTTTATGTCCTTGAGAACCGGCCTGGAGTGCCTTCTCTCCCTGGCTGTTGTTGCTCTTAGCACAGTGAGTGTGTCTAGGTTGGTGGGTAGACCAGGATGGCCGGTCTGCTCGGGGACCCTGCAGTTACTCCCTGGTCCCTTTGTCCAGCCAGCATAAGGCTCGCTGTTCCAGGAAGAGACAGTTTAGGGCTCTCACTTTGCTCATCCTAGATGCCCGTCTCTGTTAACATGACTTAAGTGGTGCCCGTTAGCACTCTCCCGTGTTCATCAGTTCACTTTTCAGTAGTAACTCAGCGTTTCACTGCCATGTTGCTAAGTCACATGTCTCTTAAAAATTATTTTATTTATTACTGTCATTTATGTGTGTGATGTGTGTGAGTGCAGTTGCACACGTGCCACAGTGTGTGGGTGGGGGTGGGGTGGTCAGAGAGCAACTCTTGGGAATTAGTACTCTCCTTCCATCTTCATGTGGGTCCCAGGAAGCAAATTCAGGTTGCCAGGCTTGTGTGGTGAGCACTGTTACCTGCTGAGTGGTGTCTGTGGGCACCGAGTCATATCCTCCTCTTTATACAGCACTTACCACCTGGATTTCATTCTGTTTGTGCGTTTTCAGACAGCATCTCTCTGTAGAGCCTGGGCTAGCCTCAGAATTCAACCCTTGCTGGCATTTACAGTCTTAATGTTCTCAGGCTTTAGGATCTCTAAACAGGAAACTAATGTTGATACTGTGCTACTTACTGTCCTATCAGGGCCAGGTCCTTCAGTAAAGAGTAAATCTCCGTTCTGCCAGGCCCCTGCCAGGTCTGGATCCCCACTGCCCCGGGAGGCTGAGGCAGAAAGAAGATAGAATTCAAGGCCTGTCTGGACAACTTCGTGAAGCCTGGCTTGGAAAAAAGTGAGAAGAAGGCTGGGGACTCAGTGGCAGAGTGCTTGCTTAGAGGTCCAGTCCCCGGTACCACAAGTACAATGGGAATCAACCATAGTTCATTTTCAGTAATGGCAGATAACGGTGAAAAAACAGGCTGAGCCATACTGTGGTGCCTTTAATCCCGGCACAGAAGCAGAGGCAGGTGGATCTCTGTGAGTTCAAGGCCAGCCTGGTCTACAGAGCGAGTTCCAGGAGAAGACAGAGTTACAAAGAGAAACCCTATCTTGAAAAACCAAAAAGAAAAAAAATTAGTTTTGAAGCATGTTATAGTGGAGGAAATAAAATTCAAATTAGAAAAAACCACAGAGGTTAAGAACTTTGCTAGTTTAGTGGAAAATTGAAAGATTTCTGAATGGTCTAAAATGGTGTGGGAAAAACATTAGATAGAGAAACATTCTGACTTCTTCACCTGAAAAGGGCTAAAAGCAGTAAATTATGCTGTTCTTGTCTATTTTTAGCTTCATTTTGAGCTGGGTGTGATATGCATGGGATGTTCAGAGTTTACTTCCTTAAATTAATACTTGAATGTTTCTTCAGTGATTTGAGACTAAATATTCATTTTCCTGATGATGAAACAATGTGTGATCATGTCAGAAGATTTGGAAAAGATGGAGACAGGTGCAAAGAATGAAAACCCATCAAGTCCTAGAGATAATACTAAGATTTTTAGTTTTGGTTTAGGGGGCTTTTGTATTCTTAGAAGAAGGGCATCTTGGTTATCAGTCCACTTCTCTCATATCTAATATTTTCTTATTTCAAGATATAACAGTTATGTTCTTATCACCCTGTGGCTTTATCAGTTTTATTTTCTTGTAAAGCATCAGGGTGAGAAGGAGGGAAAGGTTAGAAAGATGGTCTTCTGATTTGATAGTGGTGATGGCAGGTGAGATGTGGAGAAGGCTGAAGGGTAAGCATGCTGAGTTCTGGGCTGTTTGTGTTTCTCTCTCTCTCTCTCTCTCTCTCTCTCTCTCTCTCTCTCTCTCTCCCCCTCCCTCCCTCCCTCCCTCCCTCCCTCCCTCCCTCCCTCCCTCTCTCTCTCCCTCTCTCCCTCCCTCTCTCCCTCTCTCCCTCCTCCCCCACGGTGTATTTGTTTCTGATTTAAAAGAAAAGATTTATTTGTATATATTCCCTGTGTCTGTGGTGTAAGCATATGCCACATGTGTGAGTTCCAGGACAGCCAGAGCAACACAGAGAAACCCTATCTTGAAAAACAAAACAAAACAACGACCAAGTAGTTCTATGTAACATTTGAACATTAGAGCGGTACTTAAGTCAATAATAAAAGACAGATAACCCAATTAGAAGTATGGAAAGCATCTGGATAGTTCTCAAAGAAGATACACAGATGGCCAAATAAGTGCCCTAAAAGACTCTTAATGTCATCAGCCATTAGGCAATGCAAGTCACAAGCACAGTGCAAGGGCTTGGCTCTATTAGTAAAGTGTTTGCTGCATAAGCGTGAGGATTTGTGTGTGGATCCCAAACAACCAGTATACACATGTGTTCTAAAAAGCCCCAACTCCCAAAGCAGTTACCGCACTCACCAAAATGACAAGTATTTGTCAAAATGTAAAGAAATCGGAGCTGCCATATTTTATTGGTTAGATTATAAAATCATGTAACCATTTGGAAAAAATTGGTGACAGTTCTTCAGTGTCACGTGTAGAGTTATCATATGACCTCACCTATTATATTCACATATAACTTGTACATGAATATTAGTAGCAGCAGTCTTCATGATGTACAGAAAGTGCAATGTCCCATACATAATGAACAAATGAAATGGTAACCAAATTTGGCATATCTCAGCTGTGGCATATTACTTAGTATTAGATAGGGTGAGTTATTGTTACCTGTTCCACACAGCATGAATGAATCTTGGAAACATGGAAAGGGGAAAAAACCAGCATCCAAAACAGACAATTGACTATTGCCCCGAAAAATAAAATATACAGATGCAAAAGACTAGTGTTTGCTTAGAATTAGAGGTTGTGAGGGACATGGAGAATGACAGGAAATAGGTTGGTACTTTTGGATGATGGGATGCTGTAAGTTAGATTGTGATGAGATAGTTGGATACTTCTGGGAATTATATCTCAAAAATCTGTTTAAGATGTTTTAAAAACTAGAGTGTTCAAAACAATGCAAAATAAAGGCATATTTTCCTTATGTATTAATATCTGTAATTGAAATATACTGTGTGGCCTTCTTTAGTCACTGTCAATCAAATAAGAATGTTTTTCACTATTTGAAAACATACTTTCTAACATAAGCGTAGCAGAATTAGGATAACTGTAGAACTAAGAAGCATTTAGGTAAAATTTGAAAGTTGTGGGGCTGGAGAGATGGCCCAGAGGTTAAGAGCACTGGCTCCTCTTCCAGAGGTCCTGAGTTCAATTCCCAGCACCCACACTGTGGCTCACAACCATCTGTAATGAGATCTGGCGCCCTCTTCTGGCCTGCAGTGCAGGCATGCGTGCAGACAGAACACGGTACACATAATAAGTAAATCTTAAAACAAAAAAGTTGTGCTAATTGTAGTGGGTCACATTTAAAAATGGATCAAAATAAAGATTTAATGTTGCTCTTTTACAATACATGGATGTCAGCACAATGTTTATATACTGATAACCTTTACTGAATGAAATAAGCAAAGACTTGAATAAGTCTCTGTATTAGTCAGCTTTACATCCCTTCAGCAAAACACCTGAGGTAGCTAAGTCATACAGAGAAAAAGGTTACTTCGCCCATGATTTTGGAAGTTCAGAGTCCTAGATTAGGCAGTCCTGTTAGTTTTGGCCCGTGGTGAGGGTGGCATATGGATAGCATGTCGTGGTAGCTTGTGTGGGAACATAGTTACATCTTGAACAGGAGTAGAGAACGGGATGGACATAGCAGATTTCTTCCTTTCATAACACTGAGTTCTCTCACCTGATACACCCAGTGATGTAAGGCTTTCCCACCAGATCCTACCTCCCAAGGGTCCACCACCTCCTACTTGGGACCAAGTGTTTAATCACAATGGACTTTGGAGAGGGCAGGGCAGACTCAAGCCATAGCAATGTATATAAATGTAAAAATGCAGTACTATAAAGGGCATCTTTTGCATAAAATACAATATTATAAAGGGCATTTGTAATAATAGAGTGAAGTCTGAATAAAAAATCCAGCAAGACTTTTTATATAACCTTATAATATAACTTTATATTTATAACTATATAATAAAAAGATTCCCAAATACCAGTTAACAAAGCAGATGACTCCCATCTGTTGACCTCCACTTATCAGAAAGCTGAGGTAGTGGTAAGTGTGTGAAGTGCAGGCGTCCAGGACCAGGTGACACACAAGAACTTGCCCTGTCTTAGGGTTGCAGCTTAGTGCAGCTTTGTCAGTAAATCAGCTCAGGCTTGTTGATCAGCAGGAAGATCAATGAGGTGATAAATGCTCCCCAAAGCACTTGGGGGAACTGAAGACAAAATGTTGATAAGATTTATGAAACACAAAACTGGCTTATTTGTTTATCACTGGCCACGTGATAAAACTGTAACATTTTCAGACATAAATTATTTGTGTATCTATTGGAGTAAAATAGCTACAAGTTAATGTCAGGTTTTTACAAAGATGTGTTTCTTTTATGTGTATGAATATTTTGCCTGTGTGTATGTATGGGCACCGTGTGTTTCCCCTGTGTGAGCCTGGTGTCTCCAGGAATCAGAAGAGGGCACTGAGTCCCTGGGGATCTGGAGCTATGGATGGTTGTAAGCCGTCTTGTGGGTGCTGAGAATCAAACCTGGGTCTTCTCTAAGAGCAACAGGTTAGCCGCTGAGCCATCTCTCCAGCTCGAATGTTCCATTTTCTAGAATACAGATGTTAGTGGTAAGTGACCAGCCAAGCCTGGGCAAGCAAGTCTCTAGGGAGTGCATATCCCTGCCAGTGCTGTAGGATCCTGCGAGGACTTCAGCCTCCTTTTGTCTCATTTCTGAGCTGACCAATGGCTAGGAAGGGAGGGATTGGAGGCGGAGGTTAAATGTAGCTCACACTATACCCAGAACCACATTCCAGGTATAATATAATGTACCGTGCTATTTTCTGTACTTTGTACATTTGGAACATTTCTAGTTTTTTTTTTTTGTTTGTTTGTTTTAAAAGGAGAAAATAGGTTATGATGAAGTACAGACAGGAATTTATACTGAATGAGTTAGGTGTGTTGTAGCTAGAGTTTTCCTGCCGGGCCCACAGTCAGGACAAATCTCTGTCACCCGCCAGTCCCTCAGCCGCTCAGACCCAACCAAGTAAACACAGAGACTTATATTGTTTACAAACTGTATGGCCGTGGCAGGCTTCTTGCTAACTGTTCTTATATCTTAAATTAATCCATTTCTATAAATCTATACCTTGCCACATGGCTTGTGGCTTACCGGCATCTTCACATGCTGTTTGTCATGGTGGCGACTGGCAGTGTCTCCGGCTCAGCCTTCCACTTCCCAGAATTCTCTCCTCCTTGTCCCGCCTGTACTTCTTCCTGCCTGACCACTGGCCAATCAGTGTTTTATTTATTGACCAATAAGCAACATGTTTGACATACAGACCATCCCACAGCAATGTGTAAATTCTGAGGGGCTGCAGACGAAAGGCCAGCATGGCATGTTTGGTTCTGTGCCCTGTCTGACTCAGGAGCAAGCTGTGGTTTTATAAGCTCTCTGCCTAGAATCCTAGTTGCCTGCAGGACAAATGCTGCTCGCTTGCGTTCTCTCTCTCTCTCTCTCTCTCTCTCTCTCTCTCTCTCTCTCTCTCTCTGTGTGTGTGTGTGTGTGTGTGTGTGTTTCGAGACAGGGTTTCTCTGGCTCTATTCATCCATTTATCTGTCTGTCTGTCTGTCTATATATTGGTTTTTGGGACAGGGTTTCTCCGGAGTGCTGGGATCAGAGGTGTGCACCTCTACCAACCGGCTCATTTGCTTGCTTGACAAGAGTCTTGGTTGGGAAATGTCATGCTGACAAGGCTGTGACGAAGGCCACCCAAGTCCTAAGGGAGGCAGGGATCTGCACTGTCAGTATCTGCAACCTGGTTTCCTTCCTGTTTCTCTGGAGGTCCCTCCTGCCACATCATTGGCATCCTTCTGAGAAGGCAATATATCCTCATCACTCTGCCAAGTAATTTTCTTATATTGCAGAAGAAACTGCAGAGGGAGAGCTGGAACGTGGAAGTTAAGGAGCTGTATGGAGAACTGTGTCTTCTGGTCTTAAGAATGAAGTTTTGGCTCCTGCCAGAAAAGATGACACACCCTTGGTGGCATATTATGACCAGATCCCTGGAGGAGCCAATGAAGAAGGGGAGATGGGTAGACACACGTACCTTACCATTGCTGTTTGCAAGTCAAGTGTGTTACAGAACATCCACCCTAGAAAAGCAACTGATCCTGAGCAAATCCTGGTGGTTAAAAGCACAGTTTGTGGCATGATGGGCTGGTTTTGATATTAATGTAAAATTTGAAACAGAACGTCTGGGAATTTAGTGTGTAAAAGCATAGTTAGAAGGTTGTAATTTGAACTTTTGTTAGCAGACTCAGGTCTGGCCACTCACCTAAGCCAGTACTTAGGTAATAAGAAGCTGGTGGGAAGGAAATCGGTTTTATTGAAGAGCTGGCATTTAGGGCCACAGGCATGGGCGCATACACCTGTGACTTGGCACTCTTGAGACTGAGGCAAGGGTCGTGTTCAAGGCCAATCTGGCTATAGAGAAAACTTTTGTCTTTAGAAACAAAACAACAGCGGTGCTGGAGGGATGGTTTACTGGTTAAGAAAATTGGCTGCTCTTTGAGAGGACCTGAGTTGGATTCCCAGCACCCACATGGCAGCTCCTACCATCTGTAACTCCAGTCTCCAAGGATATGACGCTGGTTTCTGGCTTATGGGTCACCAGGCTCTCACACGTGGTACACAGACATAATTGCAGGCAGAACATCCATGCACATTAGACAATAACAATAAAACCCAACATCCTAAGAAGATGGGTAGCTGCTGTCTCAGAGCTCCGCCTTATGAGTATAATAAATATTGTAATGAAATATGTATAGCTTTACTTGGGGAGAAATGTCTGAGTCAGGCATGGTGGCTCATATTTGTAATCTCAACACTTGGGAGGCCCTGGCAAGAAGATTGCTGTGAGTCTGAGGCTGGCCTGGCCACCTGGAGACGGACCCTAACTGAAAACAAAACCAAAAACCCTGGAAGGCCATATATGCGTACGGATGATCTGGGTCAAGCACAGTGACAGACATGCTTATGATCCCAGGATTTGGCAGACAGAGTCAGGAGGGTCGCTGCAAGTTTGAGACCAACATAAGCTACATACTGAGTTCTGGCCAGCCAGGACTATGTAGCCAGCCCCTGCCTATCCTCGCCCCCTTCCTCAAAAAGGGGGGGGAGGGGAAGAAATAAAGAAAAAGGATGCAAAAGATAGCGGGCTGTGGGAATTTCAGTATATTGTTTGCGTGTTAAAATATAAGGAAAATCAGTCTCCCGGTGGCTTTTCTCTTTTCTCTTTTTTTAAGACAGTGTTTCTCTGTGTAGCCTTGGCTGTCCTGGAACTCAATTTGTAGATCAGGCTGGTCTCTAACTCACAGAGATCTGCCTGCTTGCCTTCCAAGTGCTGGGATTAAAGGCATGCGCCCCCACCGCCTGGCTCCCAGTGGTTTAATTTCAGGAATGTTTAACATGAAATAGAATTAAGTTGAAGTAGAGGTGCATTCTAGAAAATGATTGACAGGTGTGTATTGGTGTGCATTGTGCTCTCACACTCGTGCAGCCCCTTCTCACAGAACAGAGAACTGACACCCTCACTGCTTTTTAATCAACAGGTCTCCTTCGGACATGGCAACAAGCGGCTTTCACTTCGTACCATGTGACACCAAACGGGCATCCAGACAGCTTGGAGCATCTGCTGTGGGCAGGTCAGAAGACTGCCGGGGACTCTTAGGGGACTGTCATACACCAGTGAGGTGGGGATGGGCCTAAGCAATTAGAGCGTCCATTTTGTGAGTTAGAGAAGAAGATGCATGCAAGGGACCCAATAGTATAGTAAGAGCAAAACTAAACTAAACTTGGGGACACAGCTTCTTGTTTCCAAAAAAAAAAAAAAAATTCGTTATTTTGTGTGTGTGCATGTTGTGTGAGAATGAGTACCATTGCACATTTGTAGAGGGTAGAGGACAACTTGCAGGAGTTAGTTCTCACCTTTCACTGTGTGGGTCTGGGAAATTGAACTCGGCTCCTCAGGCTTGGTAAAGATACTGGCTTATCTTTCAACTGGAAAACTTTTGTTTGCTGTAGTGTTTATCTGATTATTCTTTATTAATAAAACCTTGGGAGTCAGATATCGGAGTAAGAACCTCAATGATCAGAGAAGTGGCAGACTAGGGACCAGTGACCTCCTCCCTCTCCCTCTTCGATCTGAAAAGGCTGAGAATCTTTCTAAGCCCCACCCTACTCTTCCTGTATCTCTGTATGTCCTTGGTCCTCCAAAACCTGTGGCTAATTTTGATCGTCTAGTTAGCTAGCTCCGCCCTCTGATTCAAAGTGAACTTTCTTGGCAGTCTCGGTAGCGTCAGAGCGTGATCAAAATACCCCACAACGGTTTGCTTTGTTTGTGTGTGTGTGTTTCTTTGTAGCTGGGCAGGCCTAGAATTGGCTATGTGGCTGAAGAAGACCTTGAATTTCCTGATCTTTCTGCATGACGTTCTGGGATTACAGGAGTGGGCTACCACACCTGACCCATAATAGATTTTTAAAACTCAGTGTTGTGTTATTATTATTTTTCTTCCTTTTATTTTCTCATGACCTTGGCTTAAAAATACGTTTTAAGAAATTAATCTACTGTAAAAACTCAGGTGTAGCTAGAGTTTTCCTGCCGGGCCCACAGTCAGCACAAATCTCTCTCACCCGCCAGTCCCACAGCCACTCAGCCCCAACCAAGTAAACACAGAGACTTATATTGCTTACAAACTGTATGGCCGTGGCAGGCTTCTTGCTAACTGTTCTTATATCTTAAATTAATCCATTTCTATAAATCTATACCTTGCCACATGGCTTGTGGCTTACCGGCATCTTCACATGCTGTTTTTCATGGTGGCGGCTGGCAGTGTCTCCCTCAGCCTTCCACTTCCCAGAATTCTCTCCTCCTTGTCCCGCCTATACTTCTTCCTGCCTGACCACTGGCCAATCAGTGTTTTATTCATTGACCAATAAACAACATGTTTGGCATACAGACCATCCCACAGCACTCAGGAGCCACAGAAAGCACAAAGAGAACGGGATGTAATACCAGTATTTGTAGTCTTCTTAGATTTACTAAATTGTTTAAATTGGGATCATGTCACAGTGTTCTGTAGTCTGTTTGTTAAATTTATATATCGTTACGTTTTCTTTTTTTTAAGATAATTTTTTATTTTATGTGCATTGATGTTTTGCCTGCATGTATGTCTGTGTGAGGTTGTCACATCTTGGAGTTGCGATAGTTGTGAGCTGCTATGTGGGTGCTGGGAATTGAACCCAGGTCCTCTGGAAGAGCAGTCAGTGCTCTTAACTGCTGAGCCATCTCTCCAGCCTTGTATCTTCCATTCCTTATAGGTATTTTTACAATGTCATATTTACTTGCCAATCATTGTCCTCTCTAATTTATTCTAGAATTAAGTTAACAGGTTTCTGAACATGTAAGTTGGGTTTTTTTTTTAAAGTGTGTGTGTGTATGTGTGGGTGTGGGTGTGGGTGCTAGTGTACCATGGTATGTGTGTTGAGGTCGGAGGACAAGCTCCCATGTCACTCCTCACTGTCCACGTCACACAGGATGTCTTTTGTCAGCCGCTCACTGCAGGGGACTGGCCACAGGCTCTGAGGGATTGCCTGTGTCCACTTCCTGCATCACCACAGCAGTGCTGGGCCGAGAGTTACTGCATCCGGTTTGCACGGGGCCTGGGGATATGAACTCCTGCGGAGTCCTTTATCCACCGAGCGTTTCCTTAGCCCTAAGTGGTTATTTTATGAGTTTCAAGGCATTTTTGTTCTGTCTTAATACCCGTGAGATTTGAGACAGGGTTTCTCTGTGTAGCGCTGGCTGTCCGGGAACTCATTTTATAGACCAGGCTGTCCTGAAACTCACAGAGGCCTTGCCTCTGCCTCCTGAGTGCTGAGATTAAAGGCGTGTGCCACCATGGCCTGGCTAAAATCGTTCGTTCGTTCGTTCGTTCGTTCGTTCGTTCGTTCGTTCGTTCGTTCATTCATTCATTCATTCATTCATTCATTCATTCATTCCGTATTTTCTACTCTTACAGGTTTGTGGAGCTTTTAAGTTTATATATCGGGTCTTCATTTTAGATTTCACATTTGGAATTAGCTATTACAAGTGTGTTCATTATACTAATGAATTTGGTAAATTGTCTTGGTATGGAAGGGGTTGGAGGAATGGAAATAAAGTTGGAAATAACTTGTAATTATCTTAAATTATTTTCCACATTACTTTTTAAAAATTCCAAATGCTCCTGCTCATGGAAATATGAGGGTTTTTTTCCTAGAAAGAAATATTTCCTTCTCATAGTTATCCTTTAATTCTTCTGTTTCCTAGGTAACTACCACGTCAGCATTTATAAAGCTGTGTTTGAAAAGAACTGAAAGCAGTGGTAAATAAGGTCAGAGCTGGACTGAGGCTGTGGCCCAGGAATCTTAACTAAGGCACCTGACCACAAATGCTGTTTCTGGAGACAGCATAATAAAAAAGGAGTGTTTGGAGGGAGAGGTGAGCGGGACAGAGGAGCTTTGCCGAGAGAATGAGTTCTAGTGAGAGCCACAGACGTGGGGGAGGGACGAGGATTTGAGGGCGGGTGAATTCCGGAATCTGGTCTACAAGGTAGATGTAAAGAGGCGTGCATGGACGCAGGCTGGGAAATGAATGCCCTTTGCATTTTGTGGTTAATTTTGAGAATGGAGAGAGTTGGCAGGAGTCAGGTTCTGGTGACAGATGTCAACTCTTGAAGTTCTTGCAGCAGGGAGGGAGGGCGTGTTAGTCAGCTTTTGTTACTGTAAAGACTACCAAAGGCAGTCAACTTAGAAAGGCTTCTGTGTCTCCCAAACCTCAAGTCTGGCGTTTCCTGTCCGTGATGGGCCAGCCCCCTGCTTTTGGCCCTATGATGAGCTGCACATCATGGAGGGAGTGCATGGTAGGGCAATTGCACCATGGCCAGGGATGGAGACCGGAGGAGGAAGCCAGGGCACCATAGGCCCCTTTAAGGGCACCTGTCCATCACCTAAAGATCTTCCACTTGGGCCCCACCTTTTAGAGACTTTACCATCCCCAGATAACACCTTTGGACACCAACACTTTAACGCATGGGTCTTTGGGGACATTCTGGATGCAGGCTAGCAGAGAAGCCGTGGTAGGACACAGAGCAAGCCTGAGGGAGAGTTATTTCCTTGTTTAGTTTGCTTAAGTAAAAATGAGGGAGATTTGTGCATGTGTTGGAGTTGAAGAGGAAAGGTTAGATAGACACCCAGGAACATGTGGAGATTAAAAGCGAGAAATGGTGTGGAGATGCTTTTATTATGGTATTAACACTTGCAGATTTTGGAGCCTTAGCAAAACTGAATGTCCCCACCCTCTTCCTCAGAAGATATTCTACTGAGGTCAGTGAAGCATCCAGCCTTTCAGAAGTCCGTGGGTGTGGCTGGTATTTGGTGGCACAGGAAGTAACCAGCTTATTGCCTGTGTTGCCGCTCCTCGACTGCCCCTGCCCACAGACACCTGCCTACTTCTCCAAACAGTGCTGTAAGGCAGGCAGGTCAAGAGTTTGGGTTACCATTTAACAAACAGGAAACACTAGATGTCACGTGAATTGATAGGGGTGCTGCAGTCAGATGGTAGTTGGAAGGCAAACACCCCGATGCTCTGCCCTTTTGTGATTCCATCTGCCCTGGTGCTTGGCCTTCTTGTTTGTTTAGTCTTAAATCATTTTGATAGTGCTGGTTTCTTTTAATTCTCTCTCAGCCTAGAAATAGGAGAGAAATCTTCCCATAGAGGGATCTTGATGCCTAGATGCCTAGAGAAGTACATGGCTGCTAGCTAAGATACTTTGTGGCTCTGAAATTCTGAGTTTGTATTTATTACTGGTGTTCTTTAAAGGGCACCAGTGATGAAATTACAGATTTCTGTACGTTTTTTGCTTTTCACCTCCAGTTTCTTAATAGACTAGTTGCTGAAGTAGTTGTGTTAAGCATTTTGGAAAAATGAAGGGAGACTCCTTGTTGGCCCAGACTTTTCCCATCACCTCATCCTCTTACCGTACCCCATAGTTAGAGAGGAGACATGCTCTTAGGTCTTCACACAGATAGCTTTCCATGCAGGTGGCCTGTTGGAAAAGTTGTTCATTTTCAGATCTTAAGGATGAAGTGTATCACAGTCGTTGTGATGTATTTGAGGAATTCATGAAAGCAGGAGTCTGGAGCCTCAGGCTAAAGGGATGGAGAGAAGCCTCTTATAGATCTATTTACTCCTCACTTGTTAGCATGGGTACCACTTCAGCCCATGTGGGTACAAAGCAGGCTGGTGTCAGTTACTAATGAAGGCTGTTTTGTGGGGGTTCTCAGCATCATGACAGAGATTATGGCCACTGAGGAGGCAGAATTCCAGAGACTGTATAGTAGAGTGAGGTTCCCAAATGGTTAAGTCATTGATTGCGGTGAACTTTTGAGTAGAGGCCAGTGTGAGAAGAGGGGACTTTGTTTGGATTGTTTGGTAAAGGCGGCTGGCTAGAGAGCCACTGCTTGTCAAGAACACAGTTTCAGTGTTTCAGGGTATAAAGGCCCGGGGATAGCACAACAGTTTGGGTCTACTGGGTACTGCTGGACCATACTCTTTAAGTGGTTATGGTGTCTTA
>CABHPR010140510.1:29703-41182 GCA_902168415.1 Peromyscus melanophrys | reverse complement strand
TGGGGATGGAGCCCAGAGCTTCATGTACACAGGAAAGTACTCTGTCAACTGGGCTACGTCTCCAGCCCTTGGTTTCTGGGTGGTTTTTTGTTTGTTTGTTTGTTTGTTTGTTTGTTTTGTTTTGTTGTTGTTTTGGTCTTTTTTTTAGGCAGCCAGCTGAAGCCAGACTCAAGTCACTATGTTGCCAAGTTGTCCTCGAACTCATGATCTTCCTGATTTGACCGCCTAAGTTCCAAGGTTACAAGCATGTGCCTGTAGTGGTTAAAAACATGAAGCTAACCAGGCCTAGTCCTCATCTCTGTTACCTGTTAGCCTCCCCAACTAAACCCTCAGAAAGGCCTCCGTTTTTTCCAGGAGCGGTGTTGGCATGGCAGTTTGCTGCCCTCTGCTGTCCACATAGGAACTTCCTGGGCTGTTTTGTAAAATTCCCAAGGAATCTGTGGCCCCAGGTGGCAGAGCCCAACCCTTTTGAAAATGGCCCCAGAAATGGTAGTGCCAGGCCTGGCTGCATAGTCTGAGGGACCCAAAGACCTTGCTAAAATCTATTATGTTGTGAGTTGCCCTCTGATTTCCACATGAGTGCTACACACACACACACACACACACACACACACACACACACACACCAAAGATGAAACTTTCCAAAAGAAACCCAAGGGTGGAACCGAATGTTAAGCTAGCTTTGGGCACTTATGAAGGGGACATCTTTACGTCCACTGGTGCCTCCTGCCCTGAAGCTGATATCCTTATTTCTATCTGCTCCTGACATTAAACTCCTGGGCCTACAACATAGTGCCACTAATCCTCTGAAGGATTTTCATGTAGCAGACTTTGGGGGAAAGCAGATGGAGGGAAGTCATTCCCTAACAGGACAATCTTAGGAACAGACTTCTCTTGGGTAGACTGTTTGTATCACAAATCTAGTCTCTTTCTGACTCACTATTAAGGCCAAGAGGGGTCAAAAACATAGTGGCCCCTGTCCAGGCCCTGGGAGTCAATTCAGTCTTAGGAGCTGGACCAACTGGGATCCGATGTCAACTCTGTACAGAGCCACACTGAGGACAGAGGCAACTTAAGAGCACGGGGTGGGAAAATTCACTTGCAGATTTCTCCAAGGGAGATACTCCAAAAGAGAATGTGGTTCCGTTGCCGTCACCTGATGCCATACTTGGTATCTCAGGGTACATCTGGGGAAAAGGAAGGAGCAGAGAAAGGGCCAGGAGGATTGGGGGTGCGCGGGGTGGGGGGGGATGGGCATGGTGCAAATATCTCTGAGGAAGTCAGGGTGGTGAGTCAGGCAGGGGTGGCCTGGAGGGGATTCAGGGAACTGGTGATGAGGTAAGGATGAAGCACAAGCGGAGAGCCTCTGGAGTTCTAGATGAAGACACAGGTGGCGTGCTCAGACCCATCAGGCTGCTGCTGGAGTCATACACACGATGGTACCCCAAATGGGAACTCGGGGCCTCAGAAAACCGCAACCGTGCTGGTTCAGAGAAAGGACAGCATCCTGGCTTGTCCATTATTTCTATTCCTAACTTCCCCTGGCCACACACAGCTGACAGGCAGCTGTCCTGGGAGCCTGGAGAGGAGAGCCCACAAAGTCAGTGCCCCTGCAAGACAGGGAGGAAAGGCAAGGACTGAGTATGCGCACAATCCACCCAGCACCAGAGCTCATCCTGGTGGCTGCAAATCTGTGTGGCTGTCAAATGCCTCAAGACAAAGCACACATCTCCGTGGCCATGCGCAAAGACCCTTCCTCTGGCTTCCTTTCCCCGGCTCTCTGCGGTGCCCCGTCTCACTCTTCCTCATCTGCCTTTTCCTCCCATTTCCCACCTCTCCTCCTGTTTCTTTCCTTCTTCTCCCTTTCTTTTCTGTTCTTACTTTCCATTCTCTTTTCTCTCCACCGCTTTCTTTCCTATTAACGTGCACTATTCAGAAATAATCAACTCATGAGGTTTTAAACATTGTGTCACTGTTTAAAAAGTGTGATGAAATCTCTCTCTGCTCCATCCTTCCTGGGACGTGACTGTTCCCTTTTCCAGTGCATCCACGGTGTATACACTACCTGACCGTTTGTTACACCTTGACTATGGCATATCCCCATGCTTATGTTCAAGTCACCTTAACTTTACTTAATAATGACCCCAAAACACAAGAGCATAAATTGTGGAAGGACAGATCGACTGTGGGACTATGTGGTCATGCTATATACATGAGGCACATTAGAAAACACCGAAGACACGGATCAATACTACTGATGGTTTCACACACCCAGTGGGAATCTTGGGGCATAGCCCTCTTCAATAGAAAGGGAATAGGGTATGAAAACACAGTGTGAAATCTGACCCCCACCTCAACCTCTACACCCAGGAAGCCCCAAATCCAGATGTCCAGATATGTTGATGAAAATCAATCTTAACTTTCTTTACTAAGTGACTAGATTCGATGCTGACTTCGTAGCAGAATTGGGAAGACCCTGCAAGTATAGAAAGGAAAAGACATCTAAATCCCACATGAAGGGAAGCAGTATAATGTTTGCTCAGTCAGATGTCTGCTCACAGTAATGATTACGGACACATCTGCAGGGGGGATGCCACTTGAAATGCAGCTACCCAGAGGCACTGAAGGGTGAACCCACCAGGCAGGTTCTGGGAAAAGTCAGGCATGAAACAGATGTTACTGAAGCATGATCCCTCCCTGCTCTGCTCTTTGAGTCAGGGGGCGTACCCAGTGTTGTATGAGCTACTGTCGGCACTGGTGAAAGGCAGCCATCATTTTGGTCTCTAACACAGAAGGTTGCATTCAGAGCAATGATAGCTGAATAGAGAGTCCAGGAAGGCAGAGAGGCAGAGCCCCCACCACCACCACCACCACCAAATACTACCTGTTCTTGCCTCTGGCTAACCCCTGAACTGAGCATGCCCAGGAGGAGATGAAGTGTCTCAGATCAAGACAAAAGTGTCTCAGAAAGAGTGAAACCATTGCCCCCAAAGTAGACCAGGGTTATTCAGTCCAAGAAAACACCCGTGAAGCTGAGCGCAGTGGTGCAGCTCCCCAGGATCCGAAGAACTGCAACGAGTCCAGGGTCAGCTGGGCTGCACAAGAGCTCCAGTTCAGCTGGGCCAGCTACATAGCCGGACCTCATACTAAAAGAAGGGAGCAGGGCGAGCGGACAGACAGACATGTTTATTGTGAAGGGAGAGACAAACTGTCTACATTTGCAGATGACAAAGTCCTATAATCCTTTACAAAAAGCTATTCAACCTAGTAAACAACTTTACCAAGGGTGGATACAAGGTCAGCCCACTCCCATGGACTCACAATGGGCAGATTAAAATAAGATTAAAAAAATGAATCACATCTTTAAAAAAGATAAAACAGACTTCATGGAGATTCAAGGTTTTTCCTCCTCAAATGGCAAGCTAAGAAACTGTAAAGACAAGGCACAGATTGGGAGAAAAGATTGGCAATGCATCTATCCAAGAACAGGCTTGTATCCAGACTATATAAAACCCTCAAAACTCAATGATTAAAAGAAATAAACATGGGCAAGAGATTTGAGTGATCACTTCACAAGATAAATGAGTAGCCAAGAGGGACATGAAAAGTACTCGGTCTCACTAGGTCATCCAGGAAGTTCAAGTTAGAAATCACAAAGAGATGCTATTCTGTACCCACTAGAAGGCTAAATGGTAAAGAGGAAAACTGCCAATTCCAGAGATGACATTCACTGCTGGAGGCCACAGGAAATAGTACAGTTGTGTGGAGAAACAGAGGGATAAGCCCCTGTAAAGACACTTGCCAATGACTCAAAGATCTCCTTCTAGAAACATGGACACATGTCCTCACAAAGGCTTGGCACAGACACTTCTGACAGCAACAGGTTATACTGAAGCCCAAACTGGGGGACAAGTCAAATGCTTACCAGAAGAGTATTCAACAGTGGTAAATGTGTACTGTGGGACACCACTCTCAGAGATGAAAAGGGAATGAACAGTTGCTTTAAGAAACATTATTGAGGACCCTGAAACACATTATTTGAACTGCAAGAAAACAATTAGAAAAGACTGCATGCTGCATGTCTCCAATTACATGAAATCCTAGAAAAGCCAACGGCAAAGGAACAGAATGCCGACCAGGGCTCGCCTGCCTGAGCACTGCTGGAGTTAGGGGAGGGGATGGCTTGCAGAGGGATGTGGGAAGCTCTGGGCGTGGGCGATGCATATGTGCTGTACTTTATGTAGCGATGGTTATGCAACTGAACACAATTTTCCAAACATTATTTACTTCTAATGAGAGCGAATTATACTTTTAAAAAGCTGGATTTGAAGGTGAACAGCATAGGCTGGGTGACGGCTCAGTGGGTAAACGCATCCTTGTAAAAGCCAAATTGGTAGCACCCATCTATAACCCCAGAGCTTTGTGTGGGGAAACAGGAGGCTCCGCAGAGCTAGCTGGTCACGGAGCTCCTGGTTCAGTGAGAGAGCCTGATTGAAAAAATAAGGTGGAGAGCAATAGAGAAAGATGCCAGTGTCCACTTCTGGTCTCCACACGTGCATGTAGGGGCATGCGTACTCACACATGCTCATGCATGCATTCATACACAATTAATCAACAACAAAATCACAGTCTAGGAGCTCGTTTTCCCAGCTACAAGAGACTGGGTTCATATTGTCATGTCCTTTACACTCATATCATAGTCCACTGTGGCAATAAATAACTTATGGGGTTGGAGAAATGGCTCAGAGATTGAGAGTGGGTGCTCTTCTTGCAAAGAACCCTAATTTGTTTCCCAGCACTCCTGTTAGTTGCTCAACAACTGCCTCTAACTCCAGATCCAGGGGATCTGATGCCCTCATCCGGCCTCCGTGAGCACTGCACTCACGTGGGTCTCGCAGAGGGTGGTGGGTGGGAGGAGTGGCCCGGGGCACAACTGGGGCTGCTCCACAAAGGCTCCAGTGGGGATAACGATGCCTGCTGATGCCTGCCGATGCCTGCCTGCATTCCAGAAGAGGTCACTTTCTACCATGATTGCCTTATGGTGACCCCAGTGCACTCGGTCCCCAAAGCCCAAGAGTGCACTTGCCCAAAGCACTGTTTCCAGGGCACTGTTCCAGGATGGCAAAGCAGGGACAAACGACGGCTTTGGAGCTGCGAGAAAATCAATCAATAATTGATACATTTTCCCAACTGTTCTTCCTCTCCGAGAGTCATTTTTGATTCTCTGACTTTCCATAATTCACAAGTGAGGGGGTACAAAGGGAAAGTACTGAATTTTTACTTTGAAGGCATTTAGTCTGTAGATTTATTGGGTGGAATAAATCTTAGTTTCTGTTAGCCTTTATGTAAATAAATAAATAAATAAATTTTAAAAAGTAGCCCAGCGGTGGTGGCAAATGCCTTTAATCAGGAAGCAGAGGCATTCAGACTCACTTCTTAGAATCCTGGCCAATAAGCAGAGGATACCCTGGCCCACCCAGCATCCAGATGCCATTCTACATTCCCTTTAAGAAAGGGCTCCTCCCCCTTCGCTCTCTCCAGAGGTAGTGCGCACCTCCCCTCTTCTTTCCCCTTCTCCTCCTGTACACCCCCCCCCCACGTGGGAGCCCACAGAGGCTTCCCAGTGAGAACTTACTCAGGGTCAGAGAATCTGGGCTTGCTTTACCCAACAGGGCTGCATAATGGGATGATTTCACCACGGGCATGGTTACCAGGTGTTTGGAAGGGTCTATACTTGGCTCTACGACAAGGGGGGAGGGGGTGTGCCCCGCCCCTTGGCATTATTATAAAAAACTCTTTTGAATAAAGCCTCGAGGCTGTTGGGTATTGACCCAGGGCCTTCCTGAAGCTATCCTGTGTTTCTGACTTTCTTCTTGTTGGCTAGGTCTCTCTTTCTATCTGTCATTTCTTAATTCCTCTCTCCTCTACCTAAGAGCGGGCTCCCACACACACACCCTTCTCCCCCCGTTTCCCCCACCAAATAAAACTCTCCACGGCTGTCTCCATGGCGTCTCTGTCTCTCACCCACCATGGGGCACCCTGGCTCAAACTTGCCAAGGTCTCTCTCTTGAGGTATCACAACAGGTGGATCTCTGTGAGTTCAAGGCCAGCCTCGTCTACAGAGCAAGTTCCAGGATAGGCTCCAAAGCTACACAGAGAAACCTTGTCTCAAAAATCAAAAACAAAAGCAAACAAACAAAATTAAAAATAAATAGTTTTTCCTTCTATTTTTTAAAGATAGTCTTGCTATGTAGCTCAGGTTATCAGGGAATTTGCAACTTGCTGTGTAGACCAGGCTGGCCTTGAACTCAGAGATCTTCCTGCCTTTGTCTCCCAAGTGTTGGGATTAAAGATGTGCCTTCATAATTTTAAAGAAATGGTACTTGAATTTATTTTTCTTATATAAAAACAAATGTAGTTTGGTTGTTGTGTTTTGTTTTGTTTGTTTTCTGAGACACGGTCTTTATCCCAGATTGGTCTTGAACTGGCTATGTAGCTAAGGATGGCCTTGAACTTCTGATCCTCTTGTCTCTGTTCCTCTACCGCAAGAATTACAGGCATACATCACCGCACTGCTTATATGATGGGAGAAGTCAAATTCAGGGCTTCGTGCATACTAGGCAAGCACTCTACTAACTAAACCACGCCCCCAGCCACCCAAAAAGCAATTCTAGGTAGCATACATTGCTTTGCATGCAGAATATGCTTAATGTTCCGTCAAATTCTAGTCATACACCTGTATATTCTTTTGCATTTTCTATACACACAACCTTGTCTTCTAAGAATAATGGCAGATTCGATTCCCATGTTAGGCAGTTTTGTTTCTTTTACTGACCTTACTTCACTGTTTGGAAGCTCACTGTGTTGCACTGAGATGATGCATGTAGGCATCCTTGTCTCATTTCCCAAATCAGAATTATTTCACTAGCAGCTAATATTTTACAGCTGCTTATTAGTTCATAAAAGGATCTTTCTAGTCTTTATTAAATAAGTAATTTTAAGAAAATCATGAAAAAAGATTTTAAATGGGTTAAACAAAACCCATTTATTTCTCACATTTCCAGGTCTAAGGCCAGGGTGTCAGCAGATTCTGTCTGCTGATGACAGCCATCCTAATCTGCAGATGGCTTCCTTTTTGCTGTGATCTTGTGTGTAGGAAAGCAGAGGGCCCTAATCTCCTTGTAAAGGCCCCAAACCCCTTAGTGGGGATCCTATGTCCCATGCAACCACAATCGCCTCTCTTAGGCTCTGTCTTACACGGAGGACTAGAGCTTCAACCTGGAAATTTGATGGATTGGGAGACACTCAGACATTCTGTCCACAGTGGACACCGAATGTTACTGGCTACACCCATCTCCATCTCTTCATGTGGTTCTGATCCTCTTGTCTTCAGTGGGAGTTATATGGGATGATTTTCTAATGTTAAACCAAGCTTGCATCCTTGGAATGGGCTCCATTTCGTCATACATTATGATCTGTTTGCCCTGTTACACTCACTTGCTAGTGTTTTGACCCATTTATGTTCATGAGTGGGATTAGCCTATGGTCTCCCTTTACATACTGTCCTTGTGAGTGTACGGTATTCACCTCAAACAAATGCAGGAGCATATTTAGAAACAAATCTTGTGCACCGTCTCAGATGCCCTGAGTTGCCCTTCTTCCCTGCCTGATTGACACCCTACACTTACTTCCTAGGTTAGCCTTCCACTTTCTAACTTTCCATTCTCACACCTCAAGCCATGGCCCTGAATTCTTCAATAGCTACTACAGGGTAGATGCTGTGACAGAGATGGGCAAGCAGTAATAACCCTTTTGGAAGAATATTACTCAATGAGAATTAGGAGGTGGGGCCTTACCAGATAGGCCGATTGCTCCTTTTCTCTCTTCCATTGACAACTAAAAGATTTCCTTCCTCCTTGCAATAGTTCCAGAAAAGCCCAAATGCCAAAAATCATACACACTGAGTGACCTAAGGTGAGTAACTCCAGTGTAAATTCCCGATGCCCAAATATTCTAATCAATGAAACCTCCCAAGTACTGATAGTAGGCTGCAAGGGAGAAATTCCACATCTGGCCAACATGACAGGTCAGGGCCAACATGCAGCTGCATTAAAAATGTGTAAATTTACTTCCAAATGATGTGAGAAAATGAACAGGAAACAAAAGTGAATCTCCTGTTTAGATTTGAGTGCCATCTCTAAGAATCTCATTATTATATCCAAATATTGAAAAATCTGAAATACTTTGGCTCCTTTGTTTTGGGTAAGATAAATGACCTGGACACCTCAATGACCGTGGCACGGCAGTCTGTGGAATAACACATCATGGCACAGTTCAACAGTTCCTACTAATTAACTCCAGGGTCCTTCTCATTCATCCTGCCCTGAACTTGCATCTGCTATATATTAGCAGCTTAACTCTTCATTACAACTCTGCATTCTAGAAGACCTAAGCAAGCTAAGACTCTGGTATATAAGTGCAGGATTTTGTTCCTTGGGTTTGTGTGCTGCCGTTAGGAACTACTGTTTCATTCTCTTTGATGATTTTAAGGCCACCATTATCTTTTGTTTTTTTGAGACAGGGTTTCTCTGTGTAGCTTTGGAGCCTTTCGTGGAACTCACTCTGTAGCCCAGGCTGGCCTTGAACTCACAGCGATCCATCTGCCTCTGCCTCCAGAGTGCTGGGACTAAAGGCGTGTGCCACCACCGCCTGGCGGTCACCATTGTCATAAGACAATTTTCTGAAGTTATCTATTGCTTTCTAACAGTTAACTTTTATCTGTTTTTTAAACTTTATTGGCATAAAAAACTTATAACGATGTTTTTATCATCTATCATAGTTTCATGAGTCTCCTGTAAACTGTAGTGATGACCCATTTCCCTGTTATTTTGGGTACTCTTCCAAACCTGCCAGTGTTCTGAATTTCTCTGTACATTTGAAGAATCAACTTTGAGCTTTGTTGATCTGCTTGTTTCCTACTTAGTTTGCAAAAGCTACCATAAGGTCCTCCCATCCATCTATCTATCCACTCATCCTCCCATCACCCACCCATTCACCCACCTCCCCAACCATCCATCCTCTCACCCATCCATCCATCCATCCATCCATCCTCCATCCATCCATCCATCCATCCATCCATCCATCCAACCACCGTATTTTTTTTATTTTTTATTTTTTGTTCTTTAACTTTGGGAAATGAATGTCTGGCTCAACTTTAACCTCCCTTTCTTATACCATGTTCTAGGAGTGTTAAGAGTGCATACTTCCTCGTAGCAGGCTTTCTCGGACCACCAAACCGCAAATCATGATGTGGATACTTAATATTAATTATGGATGCTCAGCCTTATCTTATGCTTGTCCCACCAGCTCTTATAACTTATTTTAATCTGTTTCTCTTCATCTACGTTTTGCCTTGGGGCTTTTTATCTTTCTTTCATTCTGTACATTCTATTTTTCCTGCTTCTCCCATGTCTGTCTGGCGGCTGCCTGGCCCTGGGTGTCTCCCTCTCCGTCTCCCTTGTTCTCTCCCCTCAAGCCTAGATCCCTCCTCCTACTTATTCTGCCTGCCAGACCCACCTATCCCTCTACTGTCTAGCTATTGGCCATTCAGCTTTTTATTAGACCAATCAGGTACCTTAGGCAGGTAAAACAACACATTTTTATATCGTTAAACAAATGCAGCATAAACAAATGTAACACATCTTTACATAAAGTAATATTCTACAACACCTCCTAGAGACTAATTTAGGGCTTTCTATATATTTTAATACACAGCATTTCCTTAACTTTATTTTTGCTAGGGTCTCACACTAGTGTAGCCCAGGTTGGCCTCTGATCCACAGCACTCCCTCCTGCCTTAGCCTCCAGAGTATTAAGATTACAGGCATGAGCCATCACACTCAACTCAACCTAAAGCTAATTTGATTTCCATGGCCAATTTTTCTTATGAGTTAGAATTGTTTATTCATCTTGAGATATGTATATGTGTGTGTATATATAGTTTTTTAATCCTCTCTATATTGATATTTACCTCAATTGTATTAAGGTCAAAGACTATTATAGCAATCCTTTGACATATAGATATTTGCTTAATTTGGAAGAATATAGTTTTCAAATTGTTTCCTTATGTTTGAAATTTTTGGGATATGTTGTATACACATACATGTGCTCACTAATACAAAGTGCACAATTCTTTGTCTTGGCTTGTTTCATTCATGACTGGGAGAAATGTATGAGTTTGATTTGGGGCACTTTCATATTTTTGTCTCATGTCCAATAAGGCACAATTACTAAGTGCACACTTAAATTTATAACACCTCCCCAAGATCTGCCAAAGTTCCTATCATCATTTCTAGATTAAGGATAAATCCTCAATATGGTCCAATCAGGAAAGTTAGATCCTTGCATCTGGAGGGGGGATCAGCAAGAGCTACAGATCTGCCCAATCTGAATTCCTCCCAGCAGGAACTGGGAGACTTGAGTCTTGGAGAACTTATCGAGTGAATCTTGAGAACTTGAATCTGGGCTAGATTACAGAAAGCACATTGGTATACCCGGCGCCTTTCTGCAATTTCAGGATTTAATATCCCAATGGAAACATGGTACTTGTAATGCAAACCAATGTGCTTCTGGGAAGCCCCTTAATGCTTGAAGGAAACTATGGTCTATATTAAACAAGGCAGGGCTCTGAAAGTTCAGAGACCATACTCCTGGGATGGATTGATAACTTGATACCAGAGTACCCACTTCCTATGTCCCCCAAAGGTCTAGACCTTGCATTAAAACTACAGCGAATGGGGATCAATACTGATGAGAAACTGGTCATAAGAGGTCAGTGACCGGGGTTGGGGATTTAGCTCAGTGGTAGAGCGCTTGCCTAGCAAGCGCAAGGCCCTGGGTTTGGCCCTCAGCTGGGGGGCGGGGGGAGAGGTTAGTGACATGGAACTGTGTGGAGCACGTAGCTGTCAGAGGCAAAATACAAACAACAGGGAGCAAGGAATGGTAGCCAAGGAGTGCAGCCCCCAGAGATCTGGGAAGACACTAAGAAGACAGGGCAAGCCAAGGGTAAAAGAATGGCAGCCATTGAAGGTGCTGGTGACTGCTTTAGTAATATTCTGATTGGGACTGCAGATTCAGCAACTGTAAGCCATCAAAATCCCCATTCCTATGGTTGGAAGGATTGTTCAGTTCATTAGAAGGACCCGACTTGGACCTCAAGAACTCACATCATAAAATGAGGTAGACCTGTTAGGATACATCTGTAATCCCAGCCCTGAGGAGGTGGGGGAAAGGAGCATCTCTGGGACTCACTGGTCAGCGGTCTGGCTTCATCAGTGAGCTTTAGGGCTGAGGAAGATTATTTCAAAGGAGATAAATGTACCTGAGGATGACAGCTGAGGTTGTCCTCCAGTCTATAAACACCCCCACATAACACACACACACACACACACACACACACACACACACACACACACACACA
>CABHPR010140510.1:1480-29693 GCA_902168415.1 Peromyscus melanophrys | reverse complement strand
ACACACACACACACACACACACACACACACACACACACACACACACAATTTCCTCACCTTGTCCAAACTTGAGCTTTTCCTCACACTGTAGCCTGACGATGGAAGGGAAAGCTGGGTGGCTTGAGAGAGGGTAGAGTTACAACCATTTACACATTTGGTGTATCTACACACCAAAGAAAGATAAACTACCTCTTTAGGGTTACTGAATGTAGGGCCTTGTTTTATGGCTTACAGTAGGGTGGCAAATTTATCCCCCCCGCCACCTTGCAAAAAGCCAGACAATAATTATTTTAGATTCTGTAGACTACAGGCACCTCTGCTACCACAGTGTGAAAGGAGCCACAGCAGTAGGCTAACAAACAGTAATGGCTGTGTCCCAATAAGACTTTGGACACTGAGTCACTGCATTGGCTGGTTTCCTGACTGCTGGCTTTGGGTATGACCAATATTCATAAAAATTCTGTATATTCTTGAAAATAATTTAAAGCCTCCAATTGGGCAGCTCAGCATTTTACACTTAGTAAGTTAGAACATGTTCATCAAATTCTGATATTCAAATCCTGTGCTGTATATGTGTTTTATAACTTGAATGTTCATTAACTGTGGGAGCCCACAAAGGTTTCCTAGTGAGATCTGAGCTTGCTTTCCCCAACAGGGCTGCATAAGGGAATGGACTGACCACGTGTGTGGTTACCAGATGTTTGGAAGGGTCTGCACAGTAACCACTGTGCTAGAGGTTAAGTCTTTTGCTCCACCTTTTGGCATTTCTATAAATAGCTCTTTAGAAGAGACAGAAGAGCTGGTGGATATTGATCCAGGCCCTCCCAAGGCTTTCTGTGTTTCTCTCTGTCTCTCTTCCCTCTATATTTCTATCTAAATATTTCTCACTTCTCCCTACTCAAGAGTACCCTGCGGAAAAAGTGGGGGCGGGTCCCCCCACATACGTCATCAATTTAGCCACTTTTTACCCTGTAGCTATGTTAATGGGCACACATTAGTCTTGCATTTTATTCCACATCAATCCAAACTTGTACCATTGTGAAGTAATCCTCATTGGCTCTAGTGAGAATTTTTACCTTGCTTGATACTAGTTGGAGATTAATAAGGGGATATTAGTTTTCTTTTGAAGTTTTGATTGCTGGCATCTGTTTTTCATTCTTTTAAGATTACATTCTTTACTAACTAGTCCGTTCTCTCCTTCCAACCTGTGGGTCCTGGGGGCCCAATGAATTCCAGTTGTTAGGCTTGACAGTTGGTGTTTTTATCCACTGAGCCATCCTGCCAGCTTCATTTGTTATCTGTAGTTTTTATTTGGTTCTTTATCAATAGTGTAGAGCACAAACGTTAAGTCTTGGGTTCTTGGAGGTAAAAGTGAATGAAAACATTTGCTGAAGAGCCAGGCAGTCAGTGGCCTATTTGCTGTTATGACAAGACATTTGATGAACAGGCATTGGACAGACAGAACAAGATGTCTCTGCAGTTTTACAACTTCCCACTATGAATTTTGATTGGGTTTCCATCAGTCACTCAGTAATTACACAAGAGGTAATTTGGCTTTCTATACTTGTGTTCATTAGTACCTGAGGCAGTGTGGCAGGAAGAGAGCATGGGGAATTCCCAGCAAAGTTGCCAGTCCCTCAGATCTTCACTTACCCTCCCCCATGCTCCCTGAATGCCCTCAGGCTCTGGTGTTTGTTTTCCTGGAACCTCCAGCACCAACAGAATGCTTCTGACATATGCAAGTGCTAAGTTTAGGGGCCAGAGAGACGTGGCTGTGACTTACCAGCTGTTAAGATCCTAAGAAAGGCCTATGACTTCCTTAGATCTGAATCACATTGTAGCAAAGTTGTCAAGGACTCCTATTCTCCAAGAGTGTACGGACTAAAGGAAATAGGGATGGGGTCTCACTTAAGACAAAAAGCTCCCATGGGCCTCTCCTCCGCTCTGCACTAGATCACAGCACCCATGAAAATACATGAGCAGGGAAATGCATACCCACTTCTTTGGCAAAGTAATGTAATTCTAGTGCCCAGGCTTTAGGTAGAGATAAAGAGAAGCAAGACCCCCTGAGGCCTAAGTCACAAGCTGAGGGCTCCTACTGTTACTGCCAAAAGTCCCAGTCATTATAGTTTGGTGAAGTCCCTCCGCCCACTCACATTTCCTCCTGGCCTTGAGCTGCTCCACTGTATAGTCAACCAAGATGCACAGGCCAAGAGATCTGGCCCAAGCGTCAGGCTGAATGAACCTAAATAAGGCTCCATCCTTGTTAGTCATGACTCTGGACGAGGTAGCCTTTCTGGGTCTCAGAAAGCTATGCCATTGAGACTGGAATGTGGAATATAGCACAAAATGGTTATACCAACACAGGGGCATGATGAGACCTGCTGTCACACAGGAACCAGTACTGCTGCGGCCAGAGCTCATGACTCAGCAAGCAACCAACTGCAAGAACACAGGCACCGAGCAGGGAACTCACAGTGCATTTCTCTCTGCACTTCCAACTCCCGGCTCTACCTGCCCCTGGTCCCCAGCATGCACGCATCAAATTAACAACATAGGAGCGCATGCCTTTTAGTCTAAGGCTATTGTGAGTCATAGGATATGGCTTCTCAGGGTGTGTCTGGAACCACAGACAAGCTAAGCTATTCCACAAAACTTTTGTTGATTTTGGAGATAGGTTCTCATATAGCCCAGGTTGGCCTCAAACTAAGTATGTTCCTTTAGGGAACACCTAAAGCTCCAGTCATCAGGCACGGGAGACACAACCACAGTTCCAACCCGCTTCCCTCCATCCTTCGTATAACCCCCACCCTCACACAGGGCAAGATGGCCCCATGGGTAGAGGCACTGGCTGCCAAGCCTGATGACCCAAGCCCATCACCAACTCTCACATGGTGGAAGGAGAGGATTGAGCATGCCATTGGCTGTTGTGGACTTCCCATCCCAACAAAGTAAATGTAACTTAAGACAAAAGAAGGCAGATTTCATTCTCAACAGACTTTTGCAGACAAGAAAGGTGACCCACACTTTCATTTTCTTTATTTTTTCATTGATACCGTATGGATACAAAGTTTCTAGAAAGCTACAAAATGTCTACCACTTTATCAAGAAGGCATCAAAATGTGTCACTTTGCAAAGACATGAAAACACCTGCAGGAACTGACACAAAAATAGCATTTCAGAGTGATAAAATAATTGCACTTAGCTGTCATGGACATTAAAGTTGTCACACATATGTACCGCGAAAGCCAGAATACATTAAAGTTATCACACATATGTACCGCGAAAGCTAGAATACATTTTTTTTTACAAAGCACTTTATAAAAAAATTCTCTGCACACAAACCCTATAATTTTCATATAACTATCATACTAAAGATAAATTCACTTTAAAGCCAACACTTACAACATTTTTTAACAAAAAGGTACCAGTACCTAAACACAAACGTTAACAAATACAAGAATACTGTACTGCCGGGAGGTTTAGCCAAATGCCTTCTGAAAGTTTCTGCCAACAGTTGAAGAAAACATGTGGATGAGCCACTCTACCCTCTTCTCCACGGTCTCCCCAGAGAGGAACCCTGTCACCCAAAGGCTCGGGTTCCAGCCCAGACCCAGCAGCAGTACAATATCAAAGGAACCACTGACCAGATGAAACACTTCCGCCACAAGTCCACCCTATACACTTTACACAAGGGACAACACAGAAGCCATGAAGTCGCTTAGAATGGGAACAAACACACAAGGCAAAAACCAATTTTCATAAAATTTGAGCATATCAAAGAAGTAAAGGCTTTTCAGGTTTTTTAAACGTTACAAAAAAAAAGGTTTTTTTTTTTTTTTGTCATTTTTCAGGCACGTACTGTTTTTGTTTTTACTGTTTTTTTTTTCCTTGTCTGAAGTCATAAGCCCACTGAAAAAGGCCTAGAGAAGTTGATCTTTCAAGGAGGTAACAGGAGACGTACATTTGTTTTTAAAGAAGTGCAGTTTAGATATACTTTACACAGGGAAACTAATCACAGAGAACAATTAATTTGAAAAATAAAAACACGAAACTCATGGACAGGTTTTCCAAAATGATGGACGTGTAGATTCTGCCCACCTTTCTAAGAAAGAGGGGAAACAGGATGCCCATGGTGAAAACTGACAAGGCTCAGGCTGAGCAAGGCTGGAGCCTAGTGGGAGCTGACCCTGTGGTCATGAACAAGGGTGGGGACGTACACAAATGCTGCTTCTACCTAAAATGATGTAGTGTGGGGCACAGGGACCCAATGCAGATTCACAGAGAAAACAAGTTAGGAAGAAGCAATAAATACAGATATCTCATCTCAGTCAATGGTGCATGACTTCAGTGAGGCCTGCCCTTTGCAATCAGTCAATTTTAAACACAAAACCTTCATTGTTGAGGACATAAGCAAAGAGTTTAGGAGAGGCAACTACCACCAAACAAGACATCAATGGCTAGGAGGCACAAGAAAACACATTTGACTAATTTCTTCAAGTTGTGGTGTGTTCCTGCCAGGGAGGAGTCCAAAACACCAAACAACCAACTCTAACCTGTACTAAGGAATTCTCCTTTCCATTTGATAGCTGTTTTTCTTTAAAAACAAAACAAAACAGGACTTTTATACAACTTGGGGTGGATACAAGTCACTTCTGCAATTTCAGAGCCCAGAGAGGCTGTTCCTTAGACACGGGGGAGGGCAGGGAGAAGGGATGTGGGTTTGGTAGAGTTTCCAGGCTAACTTTCAAAGTCGTCTGTCATTACTTTTACACTTATATCAGCAAAGGAATTTTTAAAAAAAGGAAAAAGAAAATAAGAAAAGAAAAAAGACCCTATTTTTTTCCTGGCTTCTTTTTGCCTCCTCTGTCCTTTTCCTTACTGTATGAGGTTTCCAGATGCACAAAGATTTTACTCTAAGCTGACACAGACTTCAGAGTTGGCTCTCTGAGGACTAGAACATTCTCAAAAATTGCAAATGTTGTGCTCTTTGGAAGTCTCTCACAGCACATTCAGACATCTGGAGCCAGCAAATCTGCCCAAAGACACTTCGACTGCAATGACCCTAATGAATCCATTTTAATTTTTGTTCTGCACTGTCGTCTCGATGCAAGGCTTCCAACAACCAAATGGTATCACTGTGTAAAGCAGGCAAGTGCGCACTGCCCTCCCAGTGGACGAGAGTCTCCACAGACTGGATGTGGACACATGGAGAAGGCAAAGCCGTGGTGTCTGTCCACTGGCCAGGATTCGGGATTCGGGTGCTCGTGTGCAAGTTCCTTCCCAGGGATGCAGAGCTGGGTGACAAGTTGACGGACATGCCGGGAGTCGGGGGAGTCAGCACACACAGACACAACAGTTTGCAGGGTTCCCCCGCTGCCGCACTGTGCTATAGGTTGAGTTTTGGTGGGGTCCCCACTGGCAGGCAGACTCACAGCAGGCAGGGACCACGCGGTGCTCTCATGAATAAGAGGCCTGTGGTTGGTTACTCATCCCGGTTAACCAAAGGCATTATGGTGATCTCAAAATATTTTTGGTCTCTCTACAAATTGTCGTTATTATGGTGGCACTTTCTAAGCTGGAATCTCGAGCCAAAGGCACTTTCATGCTGGAGTGCAGAAGATTCACAAATAGCTAAGTATTTGGTCATGAATTGAAAAAGGCATCAATGAAAAGTACATTTCACTCTTCATAGTAAACTGCGGAGTTGCAGCCATTAGTTTTGGTATGGACACGTATGTGAGAGCATGGTCAAAGAACTGACTTGGGTTCTGATTTAGGTTGTTTGAAACCAAGTCATCAGCTTCCTAGAGAGCTGGATTTAAAAAACGGGCTTTTGAAACAAAAATGAGAACGCTTTTGGCTTGTCCTGCTTCGGAAACTGGGCCAATTAGCAAATGGACACCGAGAACAGGCGTGAGAAAAGGCTGGCGGCTACTAAGGTATTACTAAGGCACTGCTTCACTGGGAGGCTTTGGCAGCTGTGAATTGAAAACTCCCTTAAAGAAAATGAAAAGTAACAGTAGTCAGAGAAATGCTTCCAGCTTACAAAAGGGCTCACGGTTCCCAGGCAGCCTGTCACACCGACACCCTACGACGTGGCGTCACCAAGATTTAAGGCTTTTCAGAAAAGACACGTGCAGGGCTTAGCCACAGAAACATCAACATAGAAGTCAGCAACTCAAGCATCCTCCTAATGTCACAGGTGAGGACACCAACACAGAGTTATTCTACCCTTCCTTAGGACAGGTGTGGTACACCAGAGCATATACAAAATTATACAAATTACAGGTACCTGGTTTGTAAAACTGACCATCATGTGACTTCAAGAATTTAGGGTTGTATAAAAAAGTGGCTAGTGCCACCGTGGTATCGAAGCCTAATGAAGACCTGGATCGAAAAGTCCTTTGAGGAATTTTAACACCAAAGGTTCTATTTTGGCTGGTGTGTTAGCAGGACGTTGCTGCTGGGATGGGTGGGAAATAGAAATTTGACTCAAAGCCCGTGGCTGAAGAACTGTCCTCCGAGGAAGTGAAGAGGCACATCAGACTTCCCATCTGCTTATGGTCCCCAGACAGCTACAGGGGATCTGAAGTGACCCATCCATGTGTTCTCAGTGATCACTTAAGCACAGAGCACCAAGGAAAGATGGCTTCTACCCAGGGGAGGTTGCAGAAGAAAGAGAAGCCTTCACCCTTGTCTGTGACTGACTAGCTGGGAGGCTTTGGACCAGGCATCTCTCATCCCTTCATGGTGAAGGGGAATGGATTGTGCTCTCTTTGGGTCTGAGTACAAGCCACCTTCTGGACCAGATCCAGGCCCGCTCCATCCCGAAAGCCCAGAGAGAGAGCGTGAAGCAAGCAGTGCAGAGGAAACTCACCCTAACAATTAAAGGCTGAGGAGGAGAGTGGGGAGCTTGGAAGAAAGAACCAAATGGGGGGGGGGGTCTCTTTTTAAGTCCCAATAAAGCAAGGGCCACAGGACAAATCAGAAATGCTCTTTCAATGGAAGTCAGATGGCTACAGGGAGGGTGCTGGCTAGCTGAACCTGGCTTTCTCAGACACGAGAGAAAGAGCAGCAGCAGGAAAGAGATGGTAGCTGCCCAGGAGCCACCTCTAAACAGGAGGAAGGATGCTGCAGAAGAATACCACCTACCTGCCTCTACCCGACTCTCCTCCCCACCAGAAAAAAAGCTTACAGGAGAGAAGTTTTCACAGGATGAGCGAAGCAAAACTGGTTATCAATATGCTAATGACAAGTAAGAGAAAGGGCAGCCACTTTCAACGAAGGTTGAACCTTGCACAACCCAGGGCAATGAGCTGTGACAACTGTGAAAGTGGCCAGGAAGGTTCAAAACCTCCAACAATGCACAGGGTGACGGCCAATTAACTAGCCCAATGTTAGCTGGACTCTGGGGGTCCCAGGACATTTTGGTCTCTTTCATTGGAAAGATGGCTTCTAAACTATGCAGTGACTAAGCAAGATGTCTACATATGTCCTTGACAGATCTGTCCTAGTGTCACTGTGAGACAACACTAAGAAGGGAGGGGTCACAGAAGAGAGAGGGCAGGGCTCGGCAAGGGTATCCTTCCGGTCTAGGGGAGGAGGGGACAAGAAACCAAGAAGGATTAAAGAGGTCAGGATTAGAAGTTAAGACACAAATCCCACCCTAGGCTTTCATATTGAGAAATCAAGCAAGTCTGGGATAACTGGGTCATTGATTAAGACGGGAAACTCTAGCAGACTCACAAATCTTATAGCTACCCGCACTGAAGACAGAGCAGAGAAACTGTAAGAGGAGGAGGTGGGGTGGGTGCACTGGAGCAGAACTGTCTTCTGGACATGAAAGGATCATAGCACTCATCAGCTCACAGCAACTGTGAGAACCAGCTGGTCAAATTCCAGCACCAAGGGGGGAAGGGGCTCATGAGCCTCCACCCCGGGGCTGAGGATCTATTGACAGTTGATAGCTTTTGGAGTAGGGGAAGCCCATTTTCTTTTAAGAGTGTGCTTCCTGGTAGGCTGACCACGTTCCCGTGGATGTCTACACACCCTTGAGTATACGGGCAGCACAAATTTGCCATGGTGGGCGTGCTGGCTAGTTCTGTGTCAACTTAACACAAGCTAGAGTCATCTGAGAGGAAGGAGCCTCAGTTGAAGAAATGTCTCCAGAAGAAATGGCTGTAGAGCCGGGTGGTGGGGGCACATGCCTTTAATCCCAACACTCAGGAGGCAGAGGCAGGCAGATATCTGTGCGTTTGAGGCCAGTCTGGTCTACAGAGTGAGTTCCAGGACAGCCAGGGCTGTTACACAGAGAAACCCTGTCTTGAAAGAGAGAGGGGCAGAGAAGGAAGGGCTCTAGGCAAGCCTGCAGGCATTCTTAATTAGAGATAGAGTGACAGAGAGGGTAAGGCTCAGCCCATTGTGGATGGTGTCACCCTTGGGCTGCTGGTCCTGGGTTCTATAAGGAAGCAGGCTGAACAAGCCACAAGGAGCAAGCCAGTAAGCAGCGCCTCTTCAGGGTCTCTGTATTAATTCCGGTCTCAGGTTCCTTCCTTGACTTCCTTCGGTAATGAACTATGATGTGGAAATGTAAGCAAATAAACCCTTTGACTCCCCAACTTTTTTTTTTTTTTTTTTTGGTCATGGTGTTTCATTGCAGCAATGGTAACCCTAAGATGGTGGTTATTTTCTTTTTTTAAAGAATAAAAAGTTGTGGGGGGGGGGCGATATGAGGATGGAAATAAGTTAGGGGGAGGAATAGGGGTTGAATATATATTAAAGAATTTTATAGTTGTTTTAAGAGCCAAAAGTAAGTCAGGGTCATTCCTAACTCCCACCCCACCCCCACCCCTGGAAAGGCTTTGGAAGAAAAGGACATAGACAGTGAGGCACCAGACACCATCCTAATTCTGAGAAGTCATACCCACTGCCAGCCACTATCCTCTAGGTGGTACATGGGAAACAAACCCCAGAGCCTGGGTGGTATAGAGGGGCAACTCCACTCCTGAGTGGTAGACCGCTCCCCCATCACATTCTTGGATGCCCTGGCCTGTAGCCACAGGAGATCATTTGTACCCATTCATACTGTCCTGGTCTCAGGACAGTAGGGCATTCCTCTAGAGGAAGGATGTAGGAAATCGAAGCTAAAGAAACATCCCTCAAAAATTAACTAATGGCATCCCCAGGACAGAGCCTTAAACATCTCATCTGAAGACAGACAGAAGGGGAGAAACCCAGTGTAGCTGTTCCTTTGAGGGCTGGCTTAGAATCAGGGAACTAAGGCAGTTCTCCTGAAGAGAAACAATGCCCCACTGGCCTATGTAAAGGAGGCACATTGCTAATGACAAAGTCTTGCACATTCTCCTCAAGTCTTCCCAGGGACCAGGGATGCAGCTGTGAAGAGACAGAGTCAATCCAGTTTGGTTCTTTTAGCTACATACCAGCCACGCCCAACCACTAAAGACCAGAAGTTGCTGAATACAATAAAAGCACAGTCAGAGCAGATGTTGGGGCAAAGAAGTGGTGAGTGTCACTTGGATATAGCAGAAGTAGGATTTTTCTTGATAGCCTTGGTACAAAAAAAAATTGCCATGTTTCTTAACTTAAAAATTTTGTCATGTTCTATTATGTTCACATATTCCTGTGTGTGCACACACACGTGCACATGTCTGTAAGGAAACTCTCACTTTCCTCTTACCGTCCCTGGGAAGTAGAGGGGCAACCTTTCTTGCTTCCCCAGTGAGAAAGCACTTAGGGAAGTAACCCCAGACCGGCCATCTTAGGCCAACTCTGCTGGGCAATGCTTTGGAATATTCAGACCAGAGAGGTGAAATCTCTCTTGGAAACAGAACTTCCTGAATGAGGGCGTCTGCTTGAAAAGATCAAGAGAGGGGTGGAGGGCGGGGGAGCACATAAAGTGCCACTGAGGCTTATGAAGAGATGTCAAGGAAAGAGATGCCCTTAGGGAAAATCTATCCATGTCTATAATGCAGACAGACCAAGAGAGAGGTGGTGAGTAAGTAACTAGCAAACTACAGGAAGCAGGAGTTCAAAGAACTGAATATCCACATGCGCATGAACACAGAGCTATCAGGACAGATGCTTTCCATGCATGGGGGGTCAACACCACCAACAAACTACCCAAGGCTGCTGAGGAGGCTTGTGACAGTGACATTCTGGGGAGCAGACACCAAGCCTGATGAGCCTTGCACTTGTTCAGATGATGACAGTTTTCTCCCAGCCACAGGATTCTGCATCCTTTGCAACTCACAGTGCAGTATTCATGCCAATTTTTAAATTTTGTTATTAAATTTCAGCGGTTCAAATGTGAACTCTTCTCCATAGAAAATTTTGGTTGACCATATAAAATGCAACTGCACACACAAGACTATAACATTGTAAGCTTAGATTTGTTTCAGTATTATCTACTTATTGCAAAAAGAGCCATCTTTTCTTTTTCATTAAATAATCGATTATCACATTAGTACAATACAATTTTACATTTTTAAATATACTATATATGTTAAGGATAAAGGGTGACATTTTCTTCCTTTGCAACACCTGTTTCAAGAGTTTAATGAATTAGGATATTAGTTTTAACCTTGAGGGAGAAAAAGGTACAAAATTTGTCTCATTAGGATACTTCTACCAAGTATTTCTTAAGGCTATAGTTTAACATTTGGTTTTAAAAAGAAAGATTTCATTTAAAAAATAATTTAGTGAATTACATTCTTCCATAACTTCCACCCTAATTAGTTACAAAGATAAGTCTGAAGAATCTTAGTTTTCTTGTACTAATTTACATTTAAAGATTAATTTTACTTGTATCTTAAAACAAGAATTTTATGTTGGAAAAACAACAACAAAAAGAACTAAATACATTTGTATAAAGGCAATCAATGCTCCGTGGCCAATCCTCTGTCTCATTATTTTCTACCACAACAGGAAACAGGTCTGCAGAGAGAGAGGTTTAGGCTGGTAAGATTCACCTTCCCCAAGGAATTGTGGGTTGCAGATCTGAGGAATACACAAAAAACTGCATCACAACTTCACAGCTACAATGATAGCATGAACACATGAAAAAAATAATAAGTTCACTCAAACAGGATTTAGAAAAGTCAGGGTGTGACCTGGGGGTCCAGGACATCACCTGTGGTGAGGTTTACAGTCAGTCATTCGATAATGGAGAGAGTGTGTGTGTGCACATATGTGTGTGTATATACAGATATCTATATATATAAATAACCAGGTTCAGTCCTTTACAAGCCTGTAGATATGATGCTGTGCTCCATGTTCACTATTTGAAACTTCAAATACACAGGCCATGCAGAGGAGAGTTTCTTGTGTATCCCTGTTTGTTACCACCTGTTTAAAAAAAAGAAAAAGGCATATATATCATCACCCCACATAAATGAGAGCATGGTCTATTTGTGCCAATAGTATGATTTGATGGGAGAGGAGCCGTCTTAAGGTGACGGGTGGATCCCGTTCAGCCTCACTCTGTATCCTCCAACACATTCAGAAGATTACAAATCCCAATGGAACCCCATCTGAGCCCAGTACCATAATCAAGGAAGAACCTAGAGATAGTCTGACCCATCACCTGCAACCAACAGGTCACCTGTAAGAACTGGTGTGGTTTCCGTGTTTGGGATTAATTTGTTTATCATCAATAATCCTCTCTCACAGGACATTCACATGTTTTAGGTGACTTTCACCTATTTTAGTATTTTTGATCTTAATTTGAATTGACAAATAATTGTATATATTATAGTGATGTTATGATACATCATGGGATGGTTAAATCAAGCTAATATAGTCACCATAGTTATTTATTTCTGTTAAAAACATTTAAAATCTCATTTTCCCATCTTATATTTAACTTGAGCTAAATTCTACTTCCCAACAGCCAACTACAGAGTTAACTTTATGGACACCTTGATTAGTATATCACATTAGCCAGCAGTACCTGGATGCAGCAGAAGTATTTGCTGTATAAAAGACAGTGGTACAGACAGAATCCTGTCTGAAAATGCTGCTTTCTGCTGACACGGGCTGTACCTCTCACAATGTGTTAGGAACTGCCCATCCATTCCCGCTGGGTGCTCTTCCTCACACCCATAATTAGCCTCTTTCAGATCTGAGCTCTGGCTCTCTTCCCCATGCTGGCTCCAGTCCTCCATGCCACCTCAGAAGGAATATTCGGAAGGCCAATCCGATCAAATTTACAACCTCACAACGCTTCGACGGTTTTCTGTGACTTTCATGTTCAAAAACATTTTGAACTTGAGTTCCTTATCTAGCTTGTCAAGGGCCTAACTTCCCCTTGGCAACGGTCTGCTTCACCCATTTAAGTTTCCCTTGCTTTCAGCCACCCAAGCTCAGGGGCCCTGATTGAAAAAATAAAGCCTCACTTCTGATTTTCTCCATGGAGCTATGTGACTCATATAGATTGGTTGTTTTCAATATCCAGCTCATCTGTGGACTATGAAGAACTAGCCCACGTCTTCTAGTTAACCAGCTCAGGCATGGTAAGCCATGATCAAGCATTTGATGAGTGACCAAAACTCCCAACAGCCACCAATGCTGTGTGCTCACTATGCGTCTACCATGGTATGAGATACCTGGCCCCGACGGGGTCACATCCAACCTCACAACTCTGTGACTGGGTGCTACCTTCCCCATGACAGAGGAAACTGAGGTGCTGTCTGCTCTAGACTACTCAGTTCAAAGCTGTTAACCCACCTGCAGGTCTTCCCCACCTGAGCTAGCACAAGGACCCTCTCTGCCGGACACTGGTGATCATTTTATTTTCCATTCATTTGCTGGATGAATGCCTGCCTCCATCATCTGCCCTTGGGATGGCTGCTCCACTCATTCAGTTCATCACAATATTCTCAGCACCAGACACCCACATATGCACTTAGGTAAAGTCTTATTTGCTTGGTAAATGTGAAAAATGTCCAACGGGTTTTTCAACTTAAAACATCCTCTTTACCATCCCTGAGAACCCCACCCCCACATCTCTCTGGACTTCTGTGGTGCTTAGTTCAGAAATACTCAACAATTTATATGACTCTATCATAATCTACTCACTTGCTTCTTTGACTCAACAGGCCATAAGTCATCACAGCCCAGCACATGGCTGTTAAATCACTTCCTAGCAGCCAATGCTATCCCCATGGTGTAGCTGAGGGAATTTAAAGATCTTATGGTCACCTTGAGGTGGAGAATACAGATCTGAGTGATCCCTTTATGAATGGAGACAGCCATGCAGGTCTGGAGACTTTAGATGGCTTGGCTAGGCACATAAAGCAGAGGGCCTTCAGCTCAAGCTTTCTGATTTCATGACTATAGTCTGTCAATCACCATGACCTTGAGCGAGTCACAATGATTCCTTAACCACAAAAATGATACTGTAGTCCATGGTAAGAACTTTATAATTAATTGCATTTGCAAAGGGTCTTTGTATCCAGCATAATGCTGGAAATGGCTTAGACACTCCCATATTCTTATAAATTCACTGTCTGTCTATAGCGAAGATTGAAAACCCAGAGCCTCGTGTACGGTAGCTAAGTTCTCTACCACTGTGCGTCCCCAGGTCTCTTTTCATTTTGTTTTAAAATATTTTATTTAATTTTACTTTATATGTGTGAGTGTTTGCCTGCATGTATATATGTGTAACATGCCCCTGGTGCCCTCAGAGGCCAGAAACTGAACCTGGGTCCTCTGTAAGAGCAAGTGCTTTAACTGCCAAGCCAGCTCTCTAGTGCTACCTTTCCACTATTTAATCTGAGACAGGGTCTCACTAACTTGCCTACGCTGGCCTTGAACTCTCTGTGGGCCCAGGCAGACCTTGAATGTGCAATTCTCCTGCCTTGGCTTCCTGAGAATCTGGGATTGCAGGCCTACGGCACCAGGTCCAACCTCTGTAAACTTGATATCAAAGAGATTGAGAATCAGAGGGAAAATAAAGTAAGCAACCTCAGAAGACACCAGGAACACTTGGCTCATGGTTCACCTTTGTCTTTCTCAGCTCTGCTTGGGCTATCACTGCCTCTATGTGCTCAGCTCAATTCCTGAGGCAAAAGGATGCAACCAGAGAGCCTACTCTACCAGTTGGCAAGGCTTTAAATTGGTCAGATAGTGTAATTTCTCCTGTCCATCAACTAGATGGTTTATGTTTTGTAGTTCTGAAGTTTTCTAAAGCTATGATATTCTTTCTCTCTCTTTCTCTCACTTCCTTCCTTTTTTTTTTTTTTTTTTTTAACATGTGTATTGGTGTCTTGCCTGCATGTATGTCTGTGTGAGGGTGTCAGGTACCCTGAAACTGGAGCTACAGACAGTTATGAACTGCCATGTGGGTGCTGGGAATTGAACTCGGGTCCTCTGGAAGAACAACCAGTACTCTTAACCACTGAGCCATCTCTTCAACCCCATGATATTATTTCTAACAAATGTTTTTTGGCAATTATTAATTGCTTATATCAAAATATTTTGTTTACCTGCTTAATGACACTTGTTTTGAGAGGGTTTCCTATAGCCTAGGTTGGCCCTGAACTCCTGATCCTCCTGCCTCCACTTGCCAAGTGCAGGGATTACACACATGTGCCAGTATGACTGGCTTTAACGACATTTTTAACCAAACCCAGTGAGGTCCCAGGATAGCTCTGCTGGTGGAAGTTGTATATCCAGAGGCATGTTGCTGACAGGCACCTGGCTCTCTGAGAATCAGGGGCTTTGACATCTCAGGGCCACATTCAATTCAGCCAGGCTCTCTGAGGCAGAGTCGGGACTGGGGCTATCACCATCCTCAGCGTGCAGTCACAGACAGAGCTGGAGTTGAAACTCCTGCTAAGAGAGGTGGGTGGCCACCCACTTAAGACTTCAAGTCATTGAGGTGGCTGTGAAGTCTAGAAAAAAAACGCCACACTCCCTGCCTGCTCCCGAGTGCTGAGCCCTGCACTTGTTTCTGTGTCTACTTAGGCCAGAGTTTGATGCTGCATGTTCTCCTTGATCACTCTTCCTCTTTATCTTCTTTGCTTTTTGAAATATGATCTCTATCTAAATATGGAGCTCACTGATTAGGCTAGGCTGGTTGATGGCCTCCGGGGATTGAGCTGTCCCGGCCTCCCCAGTGCTGGGATCAAAGGCAGTTCCATGAGGCCTAGCTTCTTGTGGTGCAGAGAAACTGCTCAGTCCTCACACTTGTGTGGTACTGACTGAGTTAGCTCCCCAGTTCCCACACACGTGGACTGCAGCAGAGCACAGTTTGAGACAGACACCTGCTCCCCACCACCACACACTCTGTAACCTTCTCGTCTTCCACCAAAAGGCTACTACTGCTGACATTAGAGACAGGAGCTCTGGATTTCCTCAGCCTTCCAGTTTCTAGGCTTCAGGAGCACACAGGCACAGCTGAGACTCCACTAAGGGTCTCTCTCTAGAGTAAGCCAAGCTTGTAGGAAAGATCCCACCCATGGATGCCAACCCTCCGTCTAAGCCCCAAGCCCCTGATGGCATGGACTCCTCATCCTGTCTATGCCGTGACTACGTAGGTTGCTAGGTCAGCATGGCAAGCACCTTTACCTGAGCCATCTCACTGGCTTGTTTGAAAACAGGGTCTCATTACGTAGTCCAGTCTGCCTTCAACCTGCTAATCCCCCTGCCTCAGCCTCCCAAGTATAGGGATTATAGGGGGCATGCACCACCTCATAAAGTCTAAATCAATTTGTTTTTAAATAGGAAGGAACAAATGGAAAGAGCCTTTCAAACCAAACAAAACAGGATCAATCTGACTGAGACTCACGTCCCAGAGGAACCAACACGTCAGGTAAGGCATTCTCCAGGTAAACACACAGGCTCGCCATTCTGGTAAGAGAACCATGTGGCAGACATTCAGAGTACTGTGTGACCACAGATGGCCTTGTTAGCCCCCCGGAAACCTGTTCTCGCCCAGTTTTGTTTTGGCATTCTGACCTTCCAGTTGAATCAAGAGTTACTTTCTTTTTAAAAAAGCCTTATAAAACCTATTAACAGAATGCTCTGTGAACCTGTTTTGAGGACAAGAGTCTCAGATTCTGGAACTGATCCAAATCAAGGCACTGGAGCTTTGAAACAGTCTTTGGGACTTCTCTCAACTCGGCAGCCATGGTGCAGAAGGACCCAGGCCATCATTTCCTGTTGTCTCGGTTCTCAATTCAGGTCGCACCTGGACCTGTCTTTCAATCCAAGCCCCACTACAGCCCATGTTTGTTGGTTGGGTCATGTAATTCAGTTGTTGCCTGACCACCGGATATCCAAGTTCCCTTTCTGAAAACCTTGCTACCTCCCCACCCACCTTCCTCATTGTCCTCAACATGCCTCAGGACAGACTCTGCCAATTCCAAACCAGGAGAGAGACAAACATTACCAATAAAATGGTGAAGTTTTCCAGAACACTGTTCATCATATATTTCTCTGGTAGGTGTTTGAGCTTATGGATGAAGTTGATCATATATTCACACATTGGCGAGCGGTTTATTCGGTACACAAATCGGCCATTCTCGAACCTTGCATACTCCGTCTGCAAGGGAAAAGAGGTTTGAGTAATTTTTTTATACTTCAGAACACAGAGGAAGGCTGCTTCTGAAAGCATGCACTTTTCAACATAAATCATCTGTTAACATGCTTTGTTCTTTGTGTAGATTACCTAATTAAAAACAAACCCTACCTTTACTGCTATGCATAGAATCTATTACTTTTCTGGAAGTTTAAAAAAATGAGGCAAAGGGTGACCTTTAAAGGATTTGATAGATTCTTTTTTCAGCAAAAAGTATGTGTGTGGCAACACACACATTGTACTTCACACAACTCTAGGGAAGAGGCAAAGTAACACAAACTTAGAGGGCATGATTCTGAACCTCCAAAACACAACTGTTAGCACCGAACCAAACGTGGTACAAGGAGACTGCAAGAAGTGGCCACTAGGCCCGAATCCACAGAGAATTCAAGACCCTAAGGGAAGAACCACTGGGGTTGAACAGGACAATCTGGTGCGGTGGATACTCTGAAAACAGATCCTCCCACCAAGACAGGGTTTCTCTGTGTAGCCCTGGCTGTCCTGGATCTCGCTCTGTAGACCAGGCTGGCCTTGAACTCACAGAGATCTATCTGCCTCTGCCTCCCAAGTGCTGGGATTAAAGGTGTGCACCACCATCGCCCAGCAATAGATCTTCTTTTGAGACAGGTATGTAGCCAGGGCTGGCCTGGAACTAGACATGTAGATCAGGCTGGCCTTGAACCATGTACCACCAAGCATAGCTCTGAAGACAGATCCTTGATACAGATCTTTAAATCAGGCTCCAAAACCCAAAGCCCATCTGGTCTAGAAACCAGAATCTAGAAACATGAAACTGACACAAATCATAAAATATTCAGAATTTAACAAGAAACAAACCAGTATGATAAAAATCATAAAACCTTATTAAAATACCTACAATGAGACAGAAATGCAAACAGATTTAATATTAATAACCCATCATTTTAAATGTAATTATAGTGCTCAAACTTACTTTCTTTACACTAAATAAAGTGCACATTATTTGGAAATAGGAAGGCTGGTTCCTAGTTTAGCAAAGATGGAAAAGAGCAGTAAGATGGACTTGTCTCACCTGACCCTAGAACCTAGTTACAAAGTCACCAGGCCACAGGGTACCAGGTAGGACAGAGACAGATGGGGTGGGACAGGACCCAGAAGCTCCTAGGATATTCAGGAATGTTACAGAGACAGTTTCAGTTGGAAAAAAGATTAATATTAACAAGTATAACTATTTTCACATTTATTTTGTCTGTATGATGTATGTATGTATTTGGCATGCACATGGAAGTCAAAGGACAACCTACAGGAGTTAGTTCTCTCCTTCTGCCATATGGGTGTCAGGAATTGAACTCAGGTCCTTAGGCTTGGCGGCAAGCGCCTTACCTGCTGAGCATCTTGCTGGGTGATACCCACCCCCCAAATCTAATCCTAATTTTGTGTTCCTGCTTCTCTGTCAGAGCATTCACTTCCTCTCCCACTCCAGTTTTAATTATCTCTAGTGCTCAGGGCTCCCAACTGATATTTCCTGTCTCTCAAGTCCACTCTTCCATCTCCAATTATCCCCATTTGTCCCTTGAAAACATACCTTCTGGTCACTGCTGCTGGTAAACAAAGAGTGTGACCTCTGGCTTCCCCTCCTCTTTAAGCTTTAATACACAGTTACTAAATTCCATTTAAAACCTCTTACTGGAGTCCCACTGAAGCCATTTCAAGAAAGCTCATGACCTCTATTAAATTCACCATCAACTCAACCAACCGTATCCTTTCCTGCCTCTTTACCGTCTGCCTCACACAGCTCGAGCTGTGCTCAGGAGGCTCTGGGGCAGCCCACATCCTTAGGGTTCTGCCTAAATCCTTAAAACCTTCCCTCTCCAGCCAGGCAGCCTCTAGCTGGGTTGGAGCCTTGCCACAGGCAGGTTAGGTCCTGGCCCTGAGAGTCCAGAACGGCTGCAAATAAAGCTTGACTCTTCCAGTGGTGGGGTAAGGCAGAAGACTCTGATAAGACAAACGTGTCTGTAAAAGAAGGGGAGGCATGAAATATGCAAGTTGAATGTAGATATTTCCTAATGCCTGGATGAAATGCTTGAGTTTTTGTGTTCATTTTGAGACAGGGACTCTGGTGAGTACCCCAGGCTGGCCTGGAACTCGGGAGTCTCATGCCTCAGCTTCCCGAGTGCTGGGATTACAGGCATGGGTCAACATTTCCCACTGAAATTTAAACTAAGAACAATACAAATTTAAAAAAAGTAAAAGTAGCAAAAGCAACAATATCCAACTCAAAGTGTCAGGTTTTAGAGTTGGGGCACCACGCAGCTGCACCCACCTTGGTCACTGCCCACAATGCCTGCAGCTAGAAGCAGGGAAGCATCCTGATCCAGAGGCCCTTCTAGAACCCCCAAGGGGCCTCTCACCCAGAAGACCGGTACAGGCCAGTTGAGCAGGACTTCCCTCACAGAGAAGGCTAGCACAGAGCATCCTGTTTGCTTTCAGAAGGCACCCAATCCTTTTTACCTTTACGAATCTATCAGGGAAAAGGTGCGAATGGAAGAGAAAGACATCCAGAAAAAAACACCGCCCTCCACCCCGCTGCCAACCAGATGTTTAAAGGAAGGCAACAGGCTCCCAGAGGACTTTCTCATCTAGAGGTCAACTTACCTCTACTTTTTCTACTACTTGTTTCCCAAAGGAGCACACTTTGGTGGAACAGGTAACCGTCATGTTTTCAGAACTCTCATACTGACTGCTCACACCATAAAAAGCCCCGGCGTCATCTTGGATATTACAGTTTAAGTCCGCCTGTTGGAAGGAAGTGGGGCAGGTTAATTCTCTCCTCCTAGGATCATGGTGACAAAGGACAGAGTAAACCTTCTAGCAGCTATGCAGCGAGGAAGAGAGACCTCTCTACAGACACCATCTTGGTGGGAAGCCACTTCCTTCCCAGGTGGGGCTGGAACTTGCTACATAGCCAGTCTCCACCTCCTAAAGGCTTACAGGAATATACCACCATACCCAGTTCCCAGGTGCCAGGTGTTAAACCCAGCCAGGGTCTCATGCATGCTAGGTAAGCACTCCACCAACTGAGCCCTGCAGCCGTACACATCTGGGAACTTGTCCCTTGTAAGGACATGCTACCAGCAGCATGCATTCAGCCTGACTTCCTTACATTTAGTATTGGAACAGCACTGTACCCTTGTAATGAAAATTCTGTAAGTTTCTAAAATGTACAGAAAAGCAGGGCATGAATTGACTGTGTACTCCGCCAATCTTGTGAGAGACTTAAAAAACAAAAAACAGGCCCCTCCAGATGACACCACATCAAGAGAGGAAAGCTTCCTATTAATGACCACCCTACAAAGATGCTGAATCACAGCTACTCAAGTCACTTACGATACGCACAATAACTTGTCAATCAATACACATAGATCTTCTGAACCTAGCAACCACCGTTAGAATGACAGTTACGGACTGCCATCAGCAAAGCTGATAACGACAGCATTCAATGTTCACACTTCCAACCCTACAAGCGGAAGGGAAGTTGCTGCCCATGGTGGTCCCAACGCAAATCTAGATTCCACAAGTGAAGTAGGTGCTCTCTTTTTTTTATCCAGTGCTGACTCTATTTCAGCTCTATTTAAAATTTCAAACTCTCAAGAGAGAATGGTAGTGGCCGAGTCTGCCTCTTCATTCTCCCCTACATGACCGTCACTCATTTACAAATCCATTAAAGGAAACCAACGGTTAAGGCTGTCTGTGGGGCACAGGCTGCTTAAGCTGAAGCTGCAGCTGCAGCAGGCTCAGACAGCTGTTACAAACAAGTGCAGCAAAGGACCTATAATGCATCTGTGCGTATTACTAAAGGCTAATAACTCAGGCTATGAGTACTATTTTAAAGCATGCATGTGCTATGTATGTAAAAGAAACCTCCAATTTATCATTTCCTTCATTATTTAGGCAAACAATTTGGAGGGGAATTTCACCAGTAAAATTACTTTACAACTATGCGCACATGGTAATAATGAAAAGACTTTTTTAAATGAATGGTTCCTGCCATTGTCTGTCAGTTCCCCACAGACAAGCAACCCTCTTAGTTTAAGCCTGCACCAGATCATGTTCATTTCTACTTTGTCCTGGGTCATTGCTGTGTCTTAGGACTATCCAGACACTGCTGACGAGCTTCCATTTGGAGTAGATAATCTACCATTTTACCTGCCCTTAAGTTATTGGTCAGGTATGGTGGCACAGTCCAGCAATTTCATCATTTTGGGGGCTGAGGCAGGAGGATTGCAGCAAGTTTGAGGCCAGCTTGGTCTACAGTCAATTCAAGGCCAGCCAGAGCATATCAAAAATGAAAGTTCCTAAAGGTCTGGAGGGATAGCTCAGCCTTTAAAGGTTAAAAGCTCTGGCTGCTTTTCCCGAGGAGCTGGGTTTGATTCTTAGCACTGACATCGTGGTTTACAACTGTCTGTAATTCCAGTTCCAAGGGATCTGATGCCCTCTTCTGACCTCCTTCAGTACCAGGTACTCATGCAGTACACAGACAGATTCTACACCATGACTGGATGCAGCAAAACACCCAGACAAATGGATAAATGGATGAATGGATGGACGGACGGAGACAGACAGACAGATGATAGAAAGATAAGAAAAGAAAACTTAAAGGTGCTGGGGCTGAAGTTCAGTTGGTAGAGTGCTCTCATCAAGCATATACCTAAAAACTTGGGCACTCAGGAGGTGGAGACAGAAGAATCAGATGTTCAAGGTCATCTTCAGTTACATAGTACATTTGAAGCCAGTCTGAGATGTATGTGATGGTGTCTCAAACCAAACAAACTTAAGAGCAGCCTCACAAGATGCTCACCCCAGTGCTTTGCTTGCTTTTCCAGCATTTATTCAGCCACATGATTGCTGTGGGATGGTCTGTATGTTAAATTGCTCTGATTGGTCAATAAATAAAACACTGATTGGCCAGTGGCCAGGCAGGAAATATAGGCGAGACTAACAGAGAGGAGAATTAAGAGAACAGGAAGCTAAGTGAGGGAGACACTGCCGGCCGCCGACATGACAAGCAGCATGTGAAGATGCCGGTAAGCCACGAGCCACGTGGTGAGGTATAGATTTATAGAAATGGATTAATTTAAGATGTAAGAACTAGATAGCTAGAAGCCTGAGCCATTAGGCCAAACAGTTTAAACAATATAAGTCTCTGTGTTTACTTTGTGGGACTGGCGGGTGCTGACTGTGGGCCAGGCAGGAAAACTCTAGCTACACATGATTCCTCACTGCTCATTCACCCTTGTTACTTTAGTAGACGGTTCTGCACCTATCTTGTTTCTTCTTTCCCTTACATTCTGAGAACAAGTCAGGCAATGGTGGTACACGCTTTTAATCCCAGCACTCAAGAGGTAGAGGCAGGCAGATCTCTGTGAGTTTGAGGGTAGCCTGGTCTACAGAGCAAGTTTTGGGACAACCAGGGCTACACAGAGAAACTCTTGTTTTGAAAAACCAAAAAAACAAAACAAAAATTCTGAGAACTTCAAATTGAAGATGCAAATTTCGGAGTTTGGATTTTAAAAGATTTTCCCAGAGAATGGCAAATAATCCATCTGGCAATATCACAACTGCTTTACAAAAGCTATCCCTACACGTGAAAAATAATCATGCAGTCATGAACTTTATCACAGATGTTCTTTAGAGATAGTCTAGGAGAAGGCACTGATGTGAAAGAGAATTACTCATCAGCTGATAGCATTAGAACTATCCTTGAAAGAAACCTAGGGGGACTGGAAAGATGGCTTAGTGGTTAAGGGTACTGGCTGGTCTCTCAGAGGACCTGGGTTCAAGTCCCAGCACCCACATGGCAGCTCACACCTGTCAGCAGTTCTAGTTCCAGGGGACCTGACACCCTCACACAGACACACATGCAGGCAAAACACTCACGCACATAAAATAAAAAAAATAAATCATTGAAAGAAACTTAGTCAACAAACTCTTCAAGAGCAAGGAAAACATAAGAAAGAATGCACGTGTCACAGCAACAAAGGAGACAGCTGTAATTAGTCTGGGGCTCACAGAAACCCACTACCCACCCTGCTGACTTTCCCACAACCAAAGACTCAGATGTAAAAACATCTAACTTGGGCTGGAGCGGTGGCTCAGTGGTTAAGAGCACTGACTACCCTTTCAGAAGTCCGGAATGCAATTTCCAGCAACCACATGGTGGCTCACAACCATCTGTAACTGTAGTCGCATGGGATCAGATGACCTCTTCTGGTGTACAGACAGATGTACAGGCAGACAACAAACATCCATATACATCAAATAAACAAATCTTTGAAAAACAGACACCTAACTCACAGAATTCTGACAACAAAAAAAATAAGGGAGAAAAATTATGCTGCTCTTGGTTCAAACTATTCCTGCCAGTTTTTAATATAACCACAGGGTGTTTTCTGCAAGCACATACACAGAATACAAGAAACAGTGAAGGAAAACTCACACTCTTGCTGCATACCAGATCAGAAATACATCCTGTACCCTGAGCTAGCTGGAAGAGGTGGACTCTGGAGTGGATTCTGAAAAGGGAAGGGATGGGCAGCCCAAGGAGGCAGCCCTTCTGAGAGACCCACTCAGTTGCCCTAAGGATGAAGGGACTGCAGAGTTCAATTCTTTCTCCTCCATGCAGAACCCCCTCTCGCAGCCCCCTGGCCTGTGCTAACCCATGTCTAAGTGTTTCCACGAATTTCTTCAGTAGCGTTGCCGGAAGTAGTCAATGGTCACATAGCTCCGTTTCTGTCCAATGTGCTTCCTACTGCTGCTACAACAAACTGCCTCAGATTTAGAGGCTGAAAACATTAAGTGATCTTGCACTTCAGGTGGCCAGAAATCCTACTGGGTCTCACCAGGCTAAAACCAAGCTATGGATTAGCAAGGCTGTCTCTCATTGGAGACTCTGGGGGAAATCTGTTTCTTAGCCTGCTCCAGCATCTAGGGATACCCAAATCCCTATGGGTTGCTCCTGCTTCCTTCCATTCCTTCCTATCTCTCTGGGTGTGTCTTCTCCATCACTCTTCCCCCATGATTACACTGGGCTCGGTCAGAAATGTAAGCTACCCTCCCACCTGAACCTCAGCCCCACTGACCTCCTCCCTGTGCCTTGCTGGGTAGTGTGGCATAGTCACAGACCCCACAGATACAGACATGGCACTCCTTGGGGCATCACAGGTGCTGACAAGCCAGCAGTAAAGGTCCATTAAGAGAATAGCATCTCTTCCAGAGATGAATCTCTGGCCTGGGTGGAGACCTAAGAGTCCGGTTGGGCAGGGTCAAGGACCTGGCTAATGAACTGATTGCCCTTCAGGAAGATGGTCCCACTCTTAGGAAGGCAGGTTCACCTCAAGCCATACTAAAGGATTAATAATTTGGCTTTAATGAGATAATATACTTTTCTCCCAGAATTCCTGCCCCAGGGCCACAGTGTACTGGGACCACAACTACAGGGCTCCATGAACCTGTCCGCTTTCCTGAATTACTCAGAAAGGCCTCATCTTTCCTTTTCCTCTTTCTCCCTGTGTTCTAAGCATGCTTCCGCATGCACCCTGGGCTTCCTTATGCTTCGTCTGAGGCTCCCCTCCCAGCCATATGGTTGCCTCTCCACCATGTGGCAGGCTGACCTCCACAGCAGTTAACTCAAATGGCATGCCTCCCATCCCCTTCTCTCCTCCAAGCAGTGCTGAGATTTGCAGTTGGTCTGCTGTGGGAATTTTCTTTTCAACTCTAAAAAGAACTGCCTTTCCGCTCCATTTGAGTCTGTTCTTAAATCCTCTTGTTAATAAGACTAAGAACTCCGAGAGGGGACCCTGACTTCCCTGGCATCACTGCTTCCGGTAGCATCCACCCAGACCTCCAGGGGTTAGAAGACAAGTCTGATACTCTCCCAGTCTCTCCGGTGGGCTCCATCCTAGGATTCAAATTACCAAGCCATTTTCATGAAGCCGCCCCCTGCTGTTAGATTCCTGCCTGTCCAGTCCAGCTATTCTGGACACTGCCTCACCAGTCACGCCTCTTCTCTGTCATCTGAACAATGGCATGGGCAGCAGGGCCTCCCATTTCTCATCTTTAACTGGAGGGCATGAACATCAGCTGCTGTAATGCAGTGAGGAATGGGCGCACACCAATGCACCCGTGAGCCGCAAAGTGCTGTAGTAGCGACAGTTAGCAAGCGGCACCAGCCCTCACTCCTGTTAACTCCACAACTGAACTGTGCACCAGGACAGAGCCTGACGTCCCATCTGCAGAGACCTTACTAAGTACAATCAATAAACATGGTGACGACCATCAAGATGACCGACCACCAGGCTTAGCTTCAATCCACATGGGTGTGAATGGCAAGCTGGCTTTTCCCAGATAAACCAAGGGGACGCTTGACTGATTGGTGAGTTTCGTGTCATATCTGGCACACTGGGTGTGACTGCTCAGACAGGTATAAACCCACCAACTCTGCACAAAGGCACAAGTAGAGAGATTCTGGAATGCCCTCTGGAAACCAACAAAAAAGAAGTTACTTGCTGTGAAATATTTGTTTACATTGTGAAGATGTGTCTCTGCCTAAGGTGCCTTCTGATTGGTTTAATTAAGAGCTAAATGGCCAATAGCTAGGCAGGAGAGAATAGGCAGGACTTCTGGGGAGAGAGGACTCTGGGAAGAAGAGAGGCAGAGACGACAGCTAGACTCAGACCAAGTTGGACCCAGAGAGTGATGGAGAGGTAAAAAAAGCCACATGGCAGATCACAGATTAATAAAACCAGGTTCATTTAAGTTATAAGAGCTAGTTGGGGTCGGGCAGTAGTGGCACATGCCTTTAATCCCAGCACGTGGGAGGCAGAGGCAGGCAGATCTCTGTGAGTTCAAGGCCAGCCTGGGCTACAGAGTGAGTTCCAGGAAAGGCGCCAAAGCTACACAGAGAAACTCTGTCTCGAAAAAAAAAAAAAAAAGAAAAAAAAAAAAAGCTAGTTGGGAACAAGTCTAAACTAAAGGCCAAGCTTTCATAATTAATATGAAGTCTCCCTGTCGTTTTTTGGAGGTCCCCACAAAATAAAGTCCAACTACAGTTGAAAAAGCAGTACATTTGAGAAGTACTACAGTGACCAACATGCTTTGAGTGGATTAAAGACCCCAAGATCTACCTGCAGACAAGTTCTGGAAAGCAGGGATGGAGAAGGTAAGTCAAAGGAAGAACAACCAAACTGTAGCACCAGGAAGTGCTCCTGGGGCTAGGGGTGTGGCTCAGGTGGGAGGGAGCTCCACCAGCATGCATGGGGACTTGGCTTCATGCTGAGGAGGGCTGAAACCAGGAGTGCTGGCACATGCCTGTAATCTACACACATGAGACGGAGAGCAGGTAGATCAGGAATTCAAGGCCAGCCTCTGCTACATGAGACCCTTTAAGGCTTGGTTTCTACTCACTGTCCTTTTGCTCAATAGCCTATTTATTCAAGGCTATGGCTCACTGTTTGTTTTCATGGCCTTTATTTATTTTTGGTGCCCACTTTGGGTAAACATTAAAAATGTACCTGGACTAGACTTCATGTTTGAAAACTTAAAGTCTGGTCCAGATGTGTGGGATCCAGATCCTGAAGAGGGTGGCAGGAAGGAGGGCTAGGCCAAGAGCAGAGCAACTGTCCCTGCAAAACCTGTGGCCACAGGGGTAAAGGAGCGGGAGGGAAAGGCCCATGCTGCCAATGCTGGCTGGGAAGTGGCAGTCCACATCGTAAGGATGCTTGGCTGTGCCAGAGCTTGAGGAGGCGAAGCTTGCTGGACCATGGCAGGAGAGAACCCCTAAAGTAGGGACATAAGGGGACAGGGGCAGGCTGTAGACACCCCCTTTCTACTTATTTCCCATCATTCTTTAATGTGCAGAAGAGCTGGGGAGGAATTATGAGCTTGCAAAAGTGACAACCATCTAGGACTGTCCCCGAAAGAGCCAGTGTAATAGGCACTGATGGATGGGCTGTTTTCAAACCACCACTTTGAATCTCTCCTCTGCATCCTCTCTGAGCCATGATCAAAGGACCAAGATCTCAAATTGTGAAGCAATTTTTTCCCAATGGCAGCATCTGGCTGCTTGGCAGACGGCACCAGGAGCTGGGCCCTGCTGTGGGCGGCTGTCCAGGCCTGCCACATGGTGAGGCTGGGCCAGGCAGGGCACGCCTTGTGGGCTTCCCAGCTGCTCCCACAGGCGCCAAAGGACAATTGCTTTGCACAGGGCAAAAGGGCCCTAAGAGACTGAGCCTATCTGCGTGGGTGAAAGGTGGGTCTGGAGAAAGCTGGCAGCCCCAGAGTCCTCCCAGCCTGCTTCATTTGCATGCATCTGTACTCTGGCCCAGACCCCTGAAGCCAGCCCCACATGTTTCAGGGTCTGGGCAGGAGAGGCTGGAATGATGCTGGACACCTCTCCAGTTAGACAGGCTGCCTATGGGGACAAGGAAGGAGCTGCAGGCAGGGAAGTGGGCCCCTGAGTGCATCCATTCACTGGAGCCATTGTGCCCCTGCCCAACACAACTGAAACAGAGGCAGCTCTCTGGCCACAGCTGTTTTAAATAAGAATAACGGGAATAAACTCAGCCAGCCCAGCTCTTCAAGTTACTTCCCACTAATTATGGCATATATTTACATCCACAAAATAGACGATTTTTAAAAACACCACCAGGGCCCCTTTATTGTGCAGATTGCACACCCCTATTTGAATTTCATAAACATTTAGAACTTCAAAGAATCTTAAAAGCTTGCTCTAATTACAATAAGCCTAGTTTGAAAAGGCCTTGTGTTTGCATTGCAAATTTCCCACCAATACCAGCATTCATTTACAAAAATGCAATTAATATCACCCCCACTCCAGGTAAAGACCACTGTAGACTACAGACTGGGACTGTGGCAGAGTCGTGGTCTCAGCCCCATGAAGTCTCTACACAGGCCAGTGCCTTCCTTCCAACTGAATCACGCAATGGGTCCAGGGTGCCCAGTGGAGGCAGCCTGATGCCAGGTTCTTCAGGTGTGTGAATGTTGCTGCTTTCCCGGGAAATGGGACTGTTTCCTGGATTGGAGGTTCCATACATGAAATGTCTTTCTTAAATAAACAACAACCACCAGGCAACCAATTACACCCAGTGAAATAACAATTATATGTAAAGAAGCTATAGGCCACCCAGTAATATCTGCACGGCAGATAAACATCACATAGAATTTGGGTACTGGAATGGTCCAATGATCTCAAGAGACACTTGCACTAGAATTTAAATTTAATTGGGAAGCCTGCACTGGTTAGTTACTCACCCAGTAATTCTACTCATGCTAACCAGTGCTCTTTACTAAAAAGAACAAAAATCAATAAAGACTTACCCTCAAATTCTGATTGATGTAAGAAAATGTTAGCCGGGTGGTGGTGGTGCACGCTTTTAATCCCAGCACTCAGGAGGTAGAGGCAGGCTGATCTCTTGATCTCTGTGAGTTCGAGACCAGCCTGGTCTATAGAATGAGTTCCAGGACAGGCTCCAAAGCTACACAGAGAAACCCTGTCTCAAGAAAAAAGAGAGAGAGAGAGAGAGAGAGAGAGAGAGAGAGAGAGAGAGAGAGAAT
>CABHPR010140509.1:16393-62043 GCA_902168415.1 Peromyscus melanophrys | reverse complement strand
TAATAATAATAATAATAATAATAATAATAATAATAATAATAATAATACCTGCAAGTTCATCTGGATTTTCCTGGGACCCATGGAGTTAGATTGTCTGGTCACTTGTTATGGATACTGATAGGAGGGAATGTGAGCAAGCATGTGCAGATTTCTTTATATGTTGATCCTACTCAATGTGTCCAGATGCTCTCTGGGTGGTAAGATTAAAGAAAGCTAAAGACATGGGGTTCAAAGTGTCTCTGTATCTGATGTTACAGGTGAAAGGAGCAGCTCTTTCACTGGACAGGAGCCTGGTCAGTCCTTCCTGTGGGTCCTCCGTGCTTTCTCCAGCTTGAGTTGAAGAGGGTGCACGGGTCACTTGAGCAAGAATCTGCTAAACCATGGGGAAAGCCTGCCCGCACCACAAACAAACAATCTGTATTGTTTGTTTTGCTGCTGTGACCACATACCTGATAAAAGCAAAAGGAAGTGGGTAGGGGGAGCATTCTGGCTTATATTTTTAGGGAACATCATCATCAGTGGGAAGGCATGGTAGCAGGAACTTGAGCAGCTGGCCAAATTGCTTCCAAAATCAGAAATTAGAGAGAAATGAAAGTTGGTGCTCAGTTTTTTTTTCCATTATACAGTCTAGAACCCCACCCCATAGAATGGTGGCACTCACATTTAGTGGGGGTCTTCCCCACATCAATTAACCTCATCTAGAAAATATTCAACAGACATACCAGAAACTGGTCTCTGAGGTGATTCTAGGTTCCTTTCAAATTGAAAATCAACATAAATAATCACAAATGTGACAAGAAATCTTATCACTTTGAAGATATAACCTAACATCCCTGGTTTTCATAGTTTCCTAGCCACTTTATAATGCTAAGTAAATTCAGTCTAACATCAGATGTCTGCATAATCTTTTAACAGTTGCACACTGCTCAAGTACAGTCTTCTGAGATGCAACCAATCTCTTGACTGCTCTGTGGCATAACAATAAGCTACAAGACCAACAAGATGGTGCAGCAGGTAAAGGCACTTCCCATATAAGCCTGACCTGGGTTTATTCCCAGAACCCAAGGAAAGGCAGAAAGAGAGAATCAACACCACAAAGTTGTTCTCTGACTTCTACAAGCACGATGTGGCCTATATGCCACCCCCAGCATGTATGTCCATGTGCACAGACTCATACACACAACAATAAAGCAAAAACAAAATAACAATCTTACATAACTCCCACATGTAATATCACATAGTGAACGTTCCTCTTCTAAAAGAGAGGAATGAAGGAGTATCAAGGAATAATTGGACCAAAGAAAGATGAAAACACAGCAGGAAAAACAACAACTCCTCCAGCTCCATATCTAGCATTGGGGCTTGTGAAGGAATTCTCTAGAGACCAAAGGGCTTGGGGTATTCCACCACTAGAGCTCTGCTGCCTGCAGCACACACATTCTCTCTCTTGAACTTGCCTCACATGTGTGTGCAGCTTTCCTCAGCAGACCTCCTGGGGTCGACGTTTCAACTTAGGCTTCCCCCTCACAGCTTCACACAGTGCCCCCCTCCCCAGAGCCGCCCTGCCACATGTTACCCAACCTTAGTAGCCTTCTGGAACTTTGGTATAGACTTCCATTGCCCCCTTCTATCTTACATAATCATCTCTATGAAAGCAGTACCACACAGATGATACCACCAAGTTCTGCAGCCTGTTCTCCTGGAACTACAGTTGCCAAGGCTTCTTAGTTAGTTGTGGATTAGAAATTCCCTCAGCAGCATTCTCAGTTCAGGTTCCCTTTGTTCCAATGCACCTGCATTCTGACAAACTCGAGCCTCGACTGGGTTGCTTCCTACTGTCTTCAACTTTAAATATGCTCACACATCTTCCCTTGCCAAACTTCATGACCTTCATGCTTATTTTGCTCTCTCTCTCATTGTAGCTCTGCATATGAGCAGTGAGTAGTAGCCATACCACACACTAAATACTCTCTGGTCTTGAAATTTGCTCTGTCAAAGCAATGAGTTTCTTTTTTTTTATTAATTTATTATTTATTTGTATGGGTGGTGCAGCGGTGAATGTATAGAGGTAAGAACTTGTGGAAGTCAGTTCTTCCCTTCCATTATGTGGGTCTTAGGAATTAAATTCAGGTCATTGAGTTTGATAGTGAACATCTTTGCCAGCTAAGGTATTTTGCTGGCCCCTCTATTACTTTCTAATTCAGCTTAATGCAAGCTTTCAGGACATGGGTAAATGTAATCAGGTTCTTTGCTAGAATATGCCAAGAACATTCTTGTTATTTTCTGAACTATCATGGACTAGGCCTGTACCTAATCAGTGTTTCTTAACCTGTGGGTTTTGACCCCTGTAGCAAACTTCTATCTCCAAAGATATTTACATCACAAATGCACAACAGTAGCAACAGTTATGAGGTAGCAATGAAAATAATCTTATGGTTGGGTATCACTACATCATGAGGAACTATATTAAAGGGTGGAAGCATTAGGAAGGTTGAGAACCACTGCTCTAAGCATTCTAGTTTCACACAGTGCCCCCCCCCCCCCAGCCACTAGTTATCCCAAACCTCTAAGCATTCTAGTTTTCCCAGACCTCTCCTGTCCTAGTTTGCTTCGTATTGCTGTGATCAACAGCATGACCAAAAGCAACTTGGAGAGAGAAGGCTTTATTTTCTTACAGTCCATCACTAGGTCAGAGTGTTCAAGCAAGAGATAGGAACTGAAGAAGCAGCCTAGTTTGATATCCCCAACTTGCTCAGCTTTCTTTCTCAAACCACTCAAGAGCATCTGGCCAGCTGTGGCACTACACTTAGTGGGCTACGTCTTCCCACAGCCATCAAGAAAATGTCTTACAGACTTGCCTCAAGGCAGTATGATTGAGGCATCTCAATTTAGGTTCCCTCTTCCCAGATAACTCTGCTCACATCAAGTTAACCAAACCAAAAAGGCAACCAGGGCACAACCAGAATGTCCCATTAAGTTCTGTCTAGAGCATTTTCATGATGTTCTAGTTCAAAGTTCCAAACCCATCACTATTTCTCCTGAAAACCAGTTCTAAAAGCCTGGAAACACAGTCAAGTTCAGCACAATGCCCCCTCTTCTCGGTATCCGTTTTCTGTGTTTGGCTACATTTCTCTTTGTTGTGACCTACCTGGAAAAAACAACTTGATGGAGGTATGGCTTGTTTGTCATTACAGTTGGAACAGAAGTCCACCCTGGTGGGGAGGGAATAGCAGCAAGAACTGGAGGCAGTTTGTCATGCTGCATCCACAATGAACCAGCAGAAAGAGGAGGGTGCTTGATCTCAGCTGCCTGTCTCCTTTTGAGTTAATCTCTGACCCCAACCCATGGAATGGTACCACCGGCATTTAGGATAGGTCTTTCTGCCTCAATGAACCTAATCCAGAAAGTCACTCACAGAACATGCCCATATCTCTAGAGTGATTCTAGACACTGTCAAATTGTCAGTCAGTGTAAACCAACAGAAACCAGCCAAACCAGCTTCTGAAGTCTGAGGAGGAACTCCCCACAGCCCAAATAATAAACACACAGTGGGGCTTGACCTTTACTACTTAGGAACTGATTGGTGCTCAGTTCTTGGCACAATTCCTTTTTTTCCTGTTCAGTCTTTGGCAGAGAGGTACAGCCCAAACACTGAATGTTGTTCTCACAAAGAGAGGATGGATGGATAGGTGTGCCTCCATCGTGTGCTTTTAGATGAGATACACCCAACCTAACCTCTGCACCAACATCAGGGCTATCTACTATCTACAAGCAAGGGAGTCTGTAACCAGTAATCTGATTGTAGTGTATGGTACAATAATGACTAAAGATACCATATGCTGCTGGACATGGAGGCACATGACTGTAATCCCAACACTTGGGAGATAGATACTGGAAGATATCAGAAGACTCTGAGGCCAGCCTGGTCTCAATAGGGAGTTGTGAATCCACATGTGATACCACATGTGAATCCCTGAGACTAGTATATATTACTATATTTGGAAAAGTGTCTTTTGAGATACAATTAAGTTAAGAGTCTTGATGTTGGAGAGATCATTCTGGATTATCTGTTAATGTTATCACAGATATCCTTGTAATAGGGTGCAATGGGAAATCTGGCACACAGAAAGCTGTGTGAGCACAGAATCAGAGATCAAAATGATATGGCCACAAGCCATGGAATGTTGGCAGTAACCATACCTTGGAAGAAGTAAGGGGTGGATCTCTTGTGGAGCTGACACCTTGTTTTTGTTCAGTGAAATTGAATCTAGTTTATGGTAATTTGTTTTTAGCTGCTATAGGAAAACTAAGGCACTGATAATGCCTGGGAATTCTCCTCTCTCAGGCCTACATTATTTACCCTTTCCTATAAAGGAAGGAGGAAATGAGTGAGGAAGAGGGGGAACAACCAGAAACATAAGTCAAGCAAGAGATGGAAGAGGACAGGAGGAGGAGAAAGACAAGAAAGAGGAAGCAGGAAAAGAAGAAAGACTCAGGATTGACGGTTACATTTCAGTTATGTGGCCTCTATTCACACTTGGAATTTTTGATGAGCAATAAGTTTGAAACTGAGCATCTTCCATATGGGGAAAAGAGCATTTATACCACCCTCTCCAGTGGGCACTAGACATCCCAGGGATGCTTTGTGGCTATCATCCATAATCCTGCAAATGTTACTGTAGTGTCTTACAACTTTTCTCAACGTTACCAATGACTTCCTTACTAAAAATAGTGACCCCTCATCATCAAGCTCATAGGGTCACTTACCAACATTGAACCCCCTTTAAGACTCTGCTCATGGCAGTCTTCCTCTACACAGTTGCTGTGACCATATTCTGAAATATTCTTCCACTTACAGGAAGTATGTCTGTCTAGTCTGCTTTTGCAAAAACAGCCAAGGATTCTAGTAAATATCTTACAATGCACAAGATGCCTCCCTTCCATAAAGAATTGCGATTTTTTTCCCCTTCCAGTAATCTTCACAGGGCTGGGTTGATAGTCCTTGCAGAGACTGACTGCCCACCATTCTGAGGCCAGTGATGCAAACGGTCTCATATTCTTCATGCTATACCTATTTATCATATTGTATAACGGTGATTGATATCAAGAATTACATCCCTGAGGCATGTGAAGTCTAAATCATAAAAAATAGATTGATAAAATTCATTGTCTTGCTACCTGACAAAATTGCCTCATAAGGTTTGGGAAGATTTTCTGTTGAAAGAGTTGAGGCCAGAACGCATTTCTCATCATCCTAATTTAAACACAAAATGCAATTAGCTGCAGCCCCTCAAGTCCCAAATATTCAAAGCATCTGGAGATTTATTTTATCATCAGAAGAGTTACAGCTCTGTCCTTTGAATACACCTAAAGGGGCCTGCTTTCCATTATTTATTTCCCGACATGTGGCAAGTCAGTATAAAAATCAGCTTATTTTTAATTGATTATATGTTACTCCTTACAGTTGCCCAGAGGGAAGACTGCAGTCTTGCTTGGGCTGTTTACATTTTTCACAGTGTTTATTTACCCCAGTTTAACTGAAAAGGAAGTTCAGTTAGCTGTCCCATCTTCAGCTGTGGGAAAATTGTACCATAAATCATGTGTGAAGAGTCTAGCGATGGGTATGTGACTGTATCTTATGATGTCATGTTTAATGTTTACTTTTACACACATAAAATTCAAAGGGACGTTCTTGGTGTTCCCGTCATGTTAAAACAATGAATATAAGCCATGTCACACAATTAAGAATCACAGAGGCACAGGGCATGGAAAAAAACAAAATAAGCTAATTAATACTCTTCATAAAACTGTAGCTGCTCTTATTTTAAAATACATTGTATTCCAGGAAATATGCTTTTGCTTTTCTCACCTTGGAAAAATTATATTTCAGTTATGTGGCCTATATGGTGCTTTGGGGACTTGTTTCTTTGTTTTTAAATAAGCAATGGCTTTTGAAACTGGATCTTTCCTTGTCCTTTAAGTCAAGTTAGCTTGAGAAAAGCTTTCATTTTTGGCTCTGTCAGAACGCTCCAAGTGATTTAGATAAGCTGTAGGATTCCCTCATAATGAGGTGGTAAAGTTGATAAGTAAACCACCTGGGGTGTCATCTGTACAGTCAAGTTAGTGGCATGGACTGCTACAAGTTCCTATTGTGACGATCTTAATTGGGCCAGCATAATGACAAGGACTGAAGGCCTACATGCCACAGAAAGCCTCGATGGACCACAGAAGGGAGGCCTTTGATGGGGCTCCGTTAGCAGGCTCCTGCTCACCCTTCAGAGTGAACTGTGAGTTGCCCTTGGCTAATAAGGTGCTTAATATTCTCCTAGCACTTTCTAAAGCTATTTAACTTTATTGTCATTTCACGAAAACGCTGCCCCTGACAGGGAAAATAATTTCTCTCCACCCAGGGCCTTTTTCCTTGGATTAATATTAATATCCCATGAGCATATTAGCTATGGAGAGAAGAATCTGATGGCAAAATTCCACATTTGCTTATGAAATCCACCTAGCTCCACGCACACATGCTGTGGAAGAAAACTCCTCATTCACAGGGCCCCTCCCCTTTCCCTCAGCTCCCTCCATCACCAGTCCTCATTCCCTTGTCGGAACCAAAAGCCACTTTTTTTTTCCCAAGGCAGAGTTTCTCTGTACATCCCTGGCTGCCCTAGAACTTGCTCTGTGGACCAGGCTGGCCTTGAACTCATAGAGATCTGCCTGCCTCTGCCAACTAAGTGCTGGGATTAAAGGCGTGCAGCACCACCACCTGGCCCAAAGCCACTTTTACTGGCAGAGGCTTCTCTAGGCCATGGACACTGTGGATTTTAGGGAAGAAGAGTATTTACATTCTAAAGCCACCGGGCAGGCTGGTATGTTCAGACTGCAGTAGAGACTGTGCTCAACACCATCCCCTCTTTCCTGCCACCTGCTTTCCTCCTTGTTTGTATGTGGTGATATTGTGTTCCCCAAAATATTGTGCACCCTAATAAACTTATCTGGGGTCAGAGAACAGAACAGCCACTAGATATAGAGGCCAGAAAATGGTGGCACACACGCCTTTAATCCTAGCATTTCAGAGGCAGACATCTGTCTGGATCTCTGTGAGTTCAAAATCACACTGGAAACAGCTAGGCGTGGTAACAGGAGCCTTTAATCCCAGGAAGTGATAGCAGAAAGCAGAAAGGTATATAAGGCGTGAAAACCAGAACTAGAGCCTAGTTAAGCTTTTAGGCTTTTGATCAACAGTTCAGCTGAGATTCATTCTGGATGAGGACTCAGAGGCTTCCAGTCTGAGGAAACAGGATCAGCTGAGGAATTGGCAAGGTGAGGTGGCTGTGGCTTGTTCTGTTTCTCTGATCTTCCAGCATTCACCCCAATACCAGGCCCTGGGTTTGTTTTTATTAATAAGACCTTTTAAGATTCATGCTACATTTGTGGGAGGAAAAGTGAGGACATTACCCCTATGGGTCATCAGAGCCTCATGGTGTGGACAGTAGCTTCCTATGCTCTCCTCAAAATGCTGTTTAATTCATTCCCATAAGAGAAGAAACCCCCAGTGCTAGTGATTCCTTAAGATGACCTCCCTGTCTGACCCCTTCCTTGTGCTGGAACTCACACATACAAGGCACACAACTCTCTTTCTGAAACACACTCCAAGTCCAAGATAATTTTCAAGTGACAACATGCATAGGCCTCTGAGTGACAACATACATGGACTCTGAAGCCATAGTCTGCATTCACATTTGGGCTCTGTCTGTAATATGTGAGATTGGCAAACCTGTTTCCCTATACTTCAGTTTCCTTATGTGAGATAGATCCTCAAATGGAAAGGTCACATGCCAGTCTCATTGAGTTCTCATGAGCACACAGTACAATAGCAGCATGGTATTTGTATCTCACCTCACACAAATGAAAATTTGAAAACACATTTGTAGCAGTAGATGTATTAGCAGGAATTCAGTCCATACTTGACTTATCAATGCAGTCTGAAAGAATAAGTATGCTAATTCAAGACATGAGTTCAGCTTTATCACTAACTTCCATAGTTTCCATGGTGCACTGATGTTTAGTAACTGGAGAAGAATCTAGTTCATGGACAAGTTCGTCAGGTCCAGAGAGTTAAGACATATTTATGGAGAACCACCATGTCTGAACTTGGTGCTTTATGTACCACAGCACGTAAGTCAGAAAACTCTGAAGGTTGTAGGATGATTACAGAGATGAAAAAGAAATGAGACTCAGAAGTGCCAATTAAATTGTCCCAAGTCACAGAGTTTCTAAGTTAATGATAGAGACAGGACTCTAATCCAACACAATTTTAAAGCAAACTACAGTAAGTAAAGTGCAGGAGGAAGGTAGATCATGCCAATAAAATGGCTTTCCAAAAGGTCAATATTGACAAGGCCATTGAAAAACAAAATTTATAATTCAGAGATGGTTTAGCTTCTTGGATTTAGCTTCATAGCACAGATTCAAAACTATGCTCTTTCTGTTTTCAGTCGAGTAAAGAATGCTATTCCTGAACATCTCAACAGCTGACCCACAGACTATCAGAGATGAGAAGTGACCAGAAGATCACTGAGTTCAACTTCCTCAGCTAGTATCTGTGAGATTTGTATGCCCAGTGTCATACAGGCAATTAGTGGCAGAAACAACCAAAAGTCTGGCCCTAACAGAACTCTTACAGCATGTAAGGTGGCTCATGAAGACATTCTGGTTTGAGATCCATTTAGATATAGATTTCCATTGAATATCCAATATCCAAGTTTAAAAAGATTGTCATGGTAATTCTAAAAATTCTTTACACAGACAAGTTATACATGCATTTCTCTAGGAGGACTAGTAGAGTTTATATTTAGGAGCTTCCATTTTTAAAACTTAACCAAATTTCTAATACAGTTGCATCTTATAATGTGAGCATGAGCACAGAAGTTAAATACAGTCCTGGTGGGAAAGCATCCTTTTAAAGAGAAAGTGATGTTATTCTTTATTCTACTTTTTAAAGTAGTTAATGAGCCTTTTTTATTATATTGCCTTCAAGTTTGCAACAATTACATGTGGTGGTATTGTGTTCCCCAAAATATTGGGCACCCTAATAAACTTACCTGGGGTCAGAGAACAGGACAGCCACAATATTAAACATAGAGGACAGGCAGTGGTAGCACACACCTTTAATCCTAGCATTCCAGAGGCAGAAATCCATCTGTTCAAGGATACAGCCAAGCTTGGTGACTCACGCCTTTAATCCCAGGGAGTGATGGCAGAAAGCAGAAAGGTATATAAGGCGTGAAAACCAGAAACTAGAAGCATTTGGCTGGTTAAGTATTCAGGCTTTTGAGCAACAGTTCAGCTGAGATCCATTCGGATATGAAGACCCAGAGGCTTCCAGTCTGAGGAAACAGGATCAGCTGAGGAACTGGCAAGGTGAGGTGGCTGTGGCTTGTTCTGCTTCTCTGATCTTCCAGGATTCACCCCAATACCTGGCCTCAGGTTTGATTTTATTAATAAGACCTTCTAAGATTCCTGCTACAATTACAGGTCTGCTCATCTCTACATACTTCACGACCTTGATTACAGTGCTGGGTTTCTGGTATCCTGATGGACCAGGGATGCTCTGTCCTGTACTTTGTACATTAGATGACTTCAGGACACAGCTTTCTGTGATTATGTCCTTCTGTAGAAGAAGAAGAGATCCATGGTTCTGATTCCAATGACTATCTTGACTAATATCTCCTTGTGAACCATAGTGTGTAGTATGCACTCACTATCTTTATCGCATTCTCATCACTGAAGTCCAAAGGCACACAGTTTTTTATAAGTCATGGCCATCTTTTGTTAGGCTGATACAAAACAGATTGCAAGAAGACATCCTACTTAAAAAAAATGCATCATCACATTACATCACCAGGGCCTAGGGAGTGTTGCTAATGTGAGTTACAAAAGATAAATGAAAAACACACTGAATAATGTGGGGACACAATTCAGTGATAGAGCACCTGTCTGACATAAAGCCTAGGTTTATCCCCCAGAATGATGAACAAAACAAAATGAAATAAAAGGAAAGAAGAAGAGAGGCACATTGAGTTATTCACCACTGTTCCTCTTCAGCAATACTGCGACATTACAAACTTAGACATGGCAAATGACTCCAAAATCCAGAACCTGGGATGTCCAAGGCGTATGGCCTGAACTTCACCATCCAGCCTGGCATCACTTGTCTGTGACTGCAACAATGATTCAGAAACACAGGAAGCACCCAGGGCAAACGCAACAAGGTGCCATGCATCATCCAAGTGATTTTTTTTCTTTTTTACAGCAGACAGCCTAAGTAAGAAGATAAACTAGTGAGCGACACAGCATTGGCATATGAGTGAGCTGAGTTTCTCACATCAAATGTGTGAGAATTGAGGGGACACTCGTGGGACAAACAGGCAAGCAAAGCCCTATCAGATGCACATCAGCTGCTGGAGGGAGATGCAGCCAAGACTTACTGCATAGGAGGGAAGCTCAACTTCTCAAATACAGTAAAGTGTCAATAGTTGTGGAGCAATCGGCGCTAACATCATTATGATGGCCAGTGTCGACACTTGTACAGACACATGGGAAACGGAGCATGAGTTAACATTTATATTTTTACTGACAAGCATTATGGAGAAATCAGAATATTTCATGTTCAGCACACTTACCAGTTGTTAATAATAGTGATGTAAGGATGTTACCTAATTGGCAGTTTCCGTGGAATTCATGGCTCTGAAGGTGTGTTTGAAACCTTAGGCCAACATTCTAAGAACAACACTGTGATCAGAAGTTGAATGAATGCAGTCAGGCATTCATTCATTCACTGGTTTTATTGAGTGCTGAAGCTGTGAATTAGCTCTCCAGATGAGTTAATAAATACTTTTGTTGACTGTATTTGGGAAAGGTGGAGAAGTGTGGGTGTAGTTAGTTCAATTACAAAATGTGTTTTGAACACTTAGCACACACCAGCTACTTCATGAGGCAGAAATAGACACCACATTTCAAAGAGTCCAGTGAAGCACCCCATGGTGTAGACCGAGCATCATATTTATCATGTCCATGGCTATTGCGATGAGTGAGCTGGGGTTAGGTGCCACTGGTTGCATTTGGAAGTTTCCTGTGCTGCTCTCAAGATTCTAACAGTGGACACAATATTTACTGAAAGAGGTGAGGAGATATTTAACATCCTAATCATGTTTCTAATGATCCAGGTTTGTATATGGCTTCTGGCTAATAATTGTAAAACACACTGTAGATATTAAGGTGGTGATAATTTACTTTGGTCTGACTTTCCCAGACTCCACTTGGATTATAAATTTTATAGCCTGGTTCTTCACCCAAGTAATGGGTAACTTTTGTATAAACTTCCATGATGGTACAGGTAAAAGGTTATTATTCTGGTATGGCAAGGCAGGGCTGTTTCTTTAGGTAAATTGACCAGGCTTGTGTAAAATTGCAGTATTGAGATGAGTTAGAATGAACATGGATTCTACTCTGATACTCACCACATTAGCAAGCAACAGTTATCACATTAGGAAAGCTGGGAAATTTCAAATGTCTACCCATATTGAAAGACAAAAAGATCCTCCACACATCTGTGCTTTTCAACAGAATGGCTACACACCCCACAGAATTTTAACTTATTCTCTCTTGGGTGTTCTGTTTCTAATTCACTAGCATTCACCCTTAGAGGAGAGTAATAAACACTCAGTATTTAAGGGGACTAAACACTGAGCCCCATCATTTACTTGCATGGACATGCATGGGAAAGTTTTTATATAACTTGTCTGCAGTACCAGAATCTGTGACTGTCCATCCCATTGTCAGTCTCTTGGGGGCTAAATTAAGGAGAGAGAACAATAGACTTTAACCATGGGCAGCGGTCTAAGAAATGCTCAACACATGGTTCACAGCTCAGAAGCAATGCTCTTGACGCAACAGCAGACTTGTGGCAGCTGTTCTGTTGGACATCTGGATCTCAGTGGCTCTGAACTGGCTTGCTCTCACATGAGAGCTGTCTACAAGAAGCTCAGCCCATATTCAATGATAGCATGGAGAACTGAAACCTAATCTTCACACAGTACCCCTCTGTATGGTAAATTACTTCAAACACATAAGGCCATGCCAAAAGCAACACATTAAAACAAGAACATTAATTTGGGGATTGTGTAGTTACATACAAACTATGCAACATCTGTCCTCAAAGTGTCGATGATAGGGTCAATGATGAATTAAGGGGCTTAGCTTTCTCCCTTAGATTTGCTATCATCTGAATAGAACTTTCACATACTCTCTTTTATAACGTTCATTGTATTTTCATTTCTGAGAAGAACAATGGACAGGGAAATGTTGATAGGTGGTGAAAGTTTGGTATATTCAAGCAGTTATAGTTCCTATAATGTATGCATATTCAAACATACATACTCATCTAATCAACTTTATAAATAAAACAAGCGCTTAAAATTTTAAATTCTTAAAAATTGAAAGTTTGAGTGGTCATGTATATTAAGGATTCTTCTATTCAAGTAAGTAAGACTTAGTAAGTAATAGCTTCACAATTGGAAATGAATATAATTAACTGAGTTATGGAAATAGTGATTTTTTTTCAGATGAAAGGGCAAGTCCCAAGGAAACTTGTGCATATAAGTATGTGCTTTCTGACATAAGATCCCATTCATCACTGAGCTCTGCCAAAGAGAATGGGAAGCAGATTCATGCATTTTTAAGCCTTGCATGCTCATTTTAAAAGAATTCTATACATGATTACACCCCTCAGGTAACCAGAAATCACTCTTCCAATAATAGCAAGTCTTACAGTACAGGTCCTATCTTAGGTGGATGTTTCAGTGATGGCTCCTAATTAGAAGATGGAGTCCTGGCCAATGGACATCAGTCAGGAGGAGCAGGCATCCTTGGAAACTGCCTTAGGTCCTTCACTCTAGGAACCTCAGAACTGGAGTTGGAGCCGGAACTCCTGGGGACACTATGCAATACTGGGGACCAATATTAAATAGTACATTGCCTGAGACAGGTAGCCAGGAAGGTTATTATCAAATGAATATTGAAATGTAGTTCTTAAAAACAGTCACCCAACAAAATCACCTGGATTTAGTACAGCACAGACTGCTAGCTCCACCCCCAATGGACCCTGGGAGTCAGCAGACCTAAGGCTGGTCAGAGTTTCTAGTTCTAGCAAGTTCCAAGGTGATACTGCTGTTGCTGGTTTTGTGACCGCAGTTTGAGAACATGTGCTTTAAGGATATGTATTGTCCTCACCAAACTATGATTTGCCCTTAGTGGAATCTAATCAGTGGGCTTACATGCAGTTAAAGTTAAAACATGAGCACTGACCCCCCCCCCCTTAATTCAGAACAGTCAAACTAACCTCACAAAAGACTTCTCCAATGGAAAAAACTGGGAAACTCTTTCCACCATACACACTGGCTTTATTGGCTGTGGTCTCGGTCAAAGCACAGAAAGAACCTTGGCCAGCAGTGTGAGGTCTCTCAAGCCTGCAGCTGTTGGGTGGAGGTTCCTTTGCCAGCGACTCTAGGCAGGAAGTACCTTGTTAGAACTGATACATCTATGTAGCCCAGGAGAATAAAAAGGCATAAAAACTCCCAGATTGCTCCAAATCTCTTTTATCACCCACCCTTTCAAAGCCACCTTGGTAGATGGCTCTGCCACTATGGCTGCTCTACTTCTGGTGACTGACAGCTTGAAGTTCAGTGTCATGCGAAGTTTTTAAAACGCTAAGTCATAAATCAAGCTTGTACCTTCACTCACAGTGGGATTAATGGTAGCATAAATAAAGGAAAAATCCAAAGTGACAGGCAGGCATGAGACACCCAGACGAAAAATGATTAGGAAGAAGGCCACTTTGCATCCAGATCCAAGCTGCCAGCAAGAGGTATAGAAATAATATTACAGATTAGTGCAGTGTCGAGCAGATATAAACTTTGCAGCATGCACACAGTTCAACGGGGCTTCTCACAATGCTCTGCACCTCGACACTCTTCCTTAGAGACAGTTTTCTTCCTGAGCAACAAACAGTTCAAAATGTGCGTTGTTGAAGGCACCCAGCTTCCTCTATTTATCTCATTTTTATACCATTCCTGACATCCTTCGGTGCCTTACCCGGTGAAGTGCTCAGCAAAAATGGGCAAACAGACATTACCACCACCCTAGGGATAACACTGAATAAGAGTTATGTGGGATGATCAGAGAAAGGGAAAAACTTACAGAGGGCATCGATTCCAAAATTAAAATCTTAAATCCCATCTGCAGCTCTTCCCATATTTTGTACCTGTTCTTTTTGCTATAAGGCCAAGAAAGTAATATAAATAAGTTCTCGGATACTTGATGTACTGTAGCTAGAGTTTTCCTGCCTGGCCCACAGTCAGGACAAATCTCTGCCACCCGCCAGTCCCACAGCCGCTCAGACCCAACCAAGTAAACATAGAGACTTATATTGCTTACAAACTGTATGGCCGTGGCAGGCTTCTTGCTAACTGTCCTTATATCTTAAATTAATCCATTTCTATAAATCTATACCTTGCCACATGGCTTGTGGCTTACCAGCATCTTCACATGCTGCTTGTCATGGTGGCGGCTGGCAGTGTCTCCTCAGCCTTCCACTTCCCAGACCTCTCTCCTCCTTGTCCCGCCTATACTTCTTCCTGCCTGACCACTGGCCAATCAGTGTTTTATTTATTGACCAATAAACAACATGTTTGACATACAGACCATCCCACAGCAATGTACAAATAAATACAATGTGCAAATGGCTGTATATAATGATAGGAAAACACAGCAGCAATTGTAGGATACAACAATTGAACAAAATTAAAGGTGGAAACTTTTCATTTACAAGTGCCACAGGGCTTTGCATGGAAATCTATGGTGAGCTATGCTAGGAAAGAAAAGATAGCCAGGCACAGTATTCCTAGGGTTTCAACCACAAAAGCACTAAACTAATGTGTGAGTTTAAAAAGAAGCCTTTTCTAGGGGCTGGGGCTCAGAAGATACTGTACACACGAGGCCTTTACTTTGATTCCCCAGCAACCTGTAAGGCCAGGGCTGGGGCAGTAGTAGACAGGTCGATTTCCAGGCTTTGCTGGCCATCCAGTCTAGTGGCATCAGTGAGTTCTGGATTAAATAAGAAACCCTGTCTCCAAAAATGAGGCAGAGAAGCAATTGAAAAAGACACCTGACATGGACCTCTCATCTCCATATCTAAGCATATGGTACTGACTGTAGAAAGAACTAGGGTGCTACATTCCCTGCCCTGCGTCTCCCCACCCCCTGCCAGCTCTTCCATACGGACTTTATGGCTAGGAGACACCAGAGGCCAATTAGCTTGGTAAAGTCGTAAGATGTGTGTTGGGCCTGGTTTCAGGTGGGATACAGACATGGACACAGATGTAACAAGGGCTAAGACGGGCAGGCCATGTTGGAGGGAGGGTGGAGCTGGTTTTTCCAGGCAGTACAGACTGGATTATTTTGCTTCGCATCCAAAGCAAGGGTAACTTCTCAGATGAATGCATCTGGGGGCTTGGAATCCGAAGCCCTGCTTCTCATATAAGCATTTTTCCTACCCTTCAATTAGATGTGTTGTGTTTATATGGAAATGAGACTAAGTGAAATCTTTCATGGTTTAGAGCTCTTTCCTCAAATAGGAATAAGTTGTTATTTTTCTCCTGCTAAACATTTGAAGACTTAAAAGTTGAAAGATGTAACTATTTTTATATCATACTTTGGAACACGGAATGCCTTTATATACAAACGCTTCGATTTGCTTTCCAGCTTAAGGCTCATGCTTTAGTTTTGATCCAAGAAAGCCAGATGCTTTCGTGAGAACTGCTTCCTCATTTGAAGGCCGTGAAAATCACAAATTTTGTTTTGTTTTGTCTAAAATGGGGAGAAAATATTGGGATAATTTGCTTGGGGGGCATAAGAATTTTCAAAAAGGAATCGTACTCAGTGTTCATTCACATTCCTGGCTACCATATGATGTATACTTAGGTTTTTATAATACACTCAAGTCCTAAGAAAAACAATCTAAGTGGAAAAGGGCTTGCTTAGTAAACATGCTGTCTTGTTATATGTAAGAACTTGGTCCCAATTACTACGGATTAGATAGAAAAGAAGGGTAATGGCCTCTGGGTTCAGGTGGGATGTAAACATGGACACAGATGTAATGGGAGCTAAGATGAGGCAGGCCGTGTTGGAGGGAGGGTGGAGCTGGTTTTTTCTGGCAGTGAAGACTGGATTATTTTGCTTCTAATCCAAAGCAAGGGTAACTTCTCTGAAATGCATCTGGGGGCTTGGAATCCAAAGCCCTGCTTCTCATATAAGCATTTTTCCTACCCTTCAATTAGATGTGTTGTGAATATGAACTTCATTCTACTGAGTTGGGATTTAAACCATAAATAGGCATCTACCATAGGCACAAGGAAAAAAGGCTTCTTAAGTGGATATATACTTTTTACATGAGCAACCTTTAAATGATATCACACACTACTTTACTATGCTTCTAGCTTTATCTCTCTGCTGGGAACATAAATAAGCTATACTAAGAATAAAGTTAGTTCTGGGAAACTGGGTACATAAAATGTTATATAACCAATTGGTTTCCAACCTTCAAGTCAGACACTGGTCAGGGGAATAATATGACCTTAGCCAATGGGAAAAACAGCGAGCCAGAATTCTCCCAGCTGTTTCTTCCTTCTGTGGCCTTCAGCAATTTCAATAGAAGTTTAGTGTGTTTAGGAAGAAAGATGGCCAGAAGAACCAAAATTATTAAACCAAAAAGGTCAATCTTCAAATTAAGCTTTGGACCAGGTGCCCTGCAGAAGGTTGAAACCTTTCACATTCCCAGTACTACCAGCAATATGGCTGAACTTAAGTGAGGCTCTTATCATATGTAATCCAGGCAACCCTGCCAAAGGAGGGAAGGGAAAAGGAGTTGCTGGCTCTGGGAGGTGAAAATAAGACTTAACCTTCCTCTTGATTTTCAGCTGAAGCTCCGGGTAACTGCAAGAGATGGGAAAAATCGTGAGAGGAGACAGGGCCTCGGATTTCAGTCCATAAAAATAGATGCCAAGCAGCCAAGGAATTTTGACAAATTGTTGCTCACAAAGAGTTGGCTTTGTTCTGGTGGAACCCAAAAAGTCAAACACTTTCATTCATCCAACAGCAGTATAGGGCACTGAATGATATACTTGCCTTATTTTTTTTTTCATTTTTAAGAGTTCTTTCACAAGAGTTCTATTTGGCTATAAAATCATAAGCTAGTATGCTTTAAAGGATTTTCTGAATCAATAGTCTGAGTTCCCTCCAACTCTCAGGTTTGACTAGTCTATTGTAAATTCTGTGTTACCATAGATGTATTAAGAGTGGTTCAGATCAGTTTCCTACGTTCAGACAGTCCCTTTACATATGGAGAGCATGCAGTCCTGCCTGTACATGAAAGGAAATGCTTTCAAATCTTTGCCTTTGGGATTTAAACAAAGGCTGTCAATTTTATTTCTTATTTTCTTCACTGTTACATAGTTCAAAGGAGATTAAAATATAGTGTTAATCCAGATTGTCATTGTTCTTGGTGGCCCACATAACTGGATAGCAAGATCCTATTGCTGAAGACACGACTCACTTTGGATGCAGGACGTAGAAAAATCAACCTCAAACAGAAAGAACCCTCACTGCTGACTAACTTATATAAGGGCCAGAAGATGCTATGTAGGCTGCTGGAGGAGAAAAGACACTAATGATCTTAAGACTGGATAGTGCATGCTACAACACTGAGTTACTAGTAAGATGTGCTCACTGCTGCAATAGTGGCTTAATGGTTATGGGGGCAGCCAACCACTTTCTAATTTCTATGAACCCTGCTCCATTTCACACCTGATTAAATATATATATATATATATATATATATATATATATATATATATATATATATATATATATGGCTGGGGAGGTCATAGGTCTTAGGGTGAACCCACTGTTGTTACTTTGTAAATAGTCACACTGTCAAATTGCATCCTAAATATTTATGTTCATACTCATGGATTTATGCTTCTCCTAAATTTGGTCAGAGAACCCTCACCCACCCCCACCCCCACCCCTTTTTTTTTTCTTTGCAGTAGATAGTGGTTAATAAAGAGACTCATAACTGGTCAAAGCACACAGGAGAAATAATTCTGAGTGCTGAGCTGTATTAGTGTCTCACCATCCAAGGCTCAGGGGACTTTGCGCAGGAAGGAACACAGAAAGAATGCAAGGGCTGGAGGGTGGGAAATAGTGCGGTGGTGAAATGCTTACTTCTTGACATGTATGCACCAACTCATAGCAGCTCTGTTGACCTGAACAAGAACTGTAGATGATCACGACAGTCAAAAGTACAGCACAGATGAGGGAGGGGCCTAGAGGCCCCATTCTTATTTGCGGAGCAATTGGCAACTGATAGCTCCTGAGGGAGGGAGGATTATTCTCCTTTGAGATGTGGCCACCTGTAAGCTGCTCATGCTCAGCAGATGGCCACACACCTACTTGCAAACATAGGATATGAAACTAGGAAGTAGGGACCACTAGGGGGATTGTGAGGGAGGTAGTGGGAAAGGGATATAACTATGCTGTAGAAACATACGGACCTTCCAAAGATTAAAAAAATATTGTTAAAGAGAGTGCTAGTCAAAAGTCAGTACAAATATTAATTTCTCAGAGCCCTAACATGCTATAGATGTTATAGACCTATCCTAGATGCTATAGGTCACAGTGGATGGCAGTGAGCTACTTCTAATGAGTTCCTCCTCAGAACACTGAGACCTTCTGGTGACAGGGAAGACAAAAACCAAAGCTGTGAAGCTCAGATTTATTTCTAGCTGGCCGAAACACATTTCCCCCTCCCCCATGTATATTATAACAGCAGACGTGCTTTTGGGACAGACACACCTGCCTTGGTAGCTCTTTTCCTTCTTGTCACTAACACATAGGAACTCAAGAAAAGGGGGCTGCACTGGGTAAGTGGTCTCAGAGCTTATGCAGCATTGGAAATTCTTTGATGGGAAACAGCTCCATGTCCTGGTGTAAGACCTACATTCGTGTTCACAAAAAGGGAAGGCTCATTTCTTCCACACCTTCAAGTGTTATGGTAAATCAGTAAACCATAGTTTGAGTGAAAATACAGCATTTTCATGAAATGTGAGAAATGTAATAAACACGTGTGTGTTTTAACAGACACAACATGCAATGTACATTACAAAGGATTGCTTTATTGTTCCTGTATCCGTGCAGAGGCTTTCCACCATGGCCCAGTGGGACTCACTTCCTGGATGATGACCATTCTTTAGCATTTGAATATAAAATTTTCTTCACTGGTAGATGAACATGGAAAGGCGGTAAGGTTTTACAAACACTTTGATGTTGAAAATGCTGGGATGTAAAAAGCAGTCAGGTAGTACCAAAGTATACAGGGACTCTTGCAGAGTGAACCCTACTGTCACAGGGGAGTGGTGCTGGGATTTGAGTCAGAGCAAACCAAAGATCATCCAGGGGATGACTGCGGTGATCACACAGGGACATTTGGCCACAAGAAGACAAATAAATAAATGGTGCTGTGAATTCTTTACAGTGATCTACGATTCAGCTATCATTTATAAATTCTTTTGGAATTAAAAATGATCATTGGAATAGTTTTAAGATACTACATGTAGTAATAGACTGCTGACATAACAGATGAGTGGTGATAAGCATTTAAAAGGCAGTCTAATATTACATAGGCATCTCCATGCCATGTTACAACACATGAGAACTGATTAGGGAAAAAGTATTTAAAAATCAATCGTGTCCAAATGCTCCCGACTCTAAACCTTTGCCTGGAGGGAACTCTTTTTTTCCTCCTTCCAGCCAGTCGTTTTTGAAAGGCATCAATTATAAATTCAAGGTTGGGTTGGAAAAGTGTGACACTGGGAAAATACAAAGCAAAAATGATCGCTTTCTCTGCCGGTATGAGTTGCCTCTAAGTGAGCTGTGTATCGTTCATAAGTTGATATTACTTCCACTGGCTAAACTTACTCTCACTCACAAAGACTGACTGTAAAGCCGTGATAGTCGATGCTGGGCAGTTCCAGGGAGCCAAAGCCACATGATGTCTTTAGATAATCCGAGCCAAAGGGCAAAAAGAACCATAGGGTATTATTTGTAAAATACTCAAGTAAAGTTGTGAATTATATTTTGTATTTTTTGCTCTCATATTCCTCCTTCTTGGACTGTGGATTTGTTCCATTCACTGGTAAACTTGTGGCATCTTCCTTGATTGAAGCTGGATCTGGGGCAATGGTTCTTTTGGTAAATGCTGGCAAGGCTAGAGGAAAGAGAAAAATAAACCAATGTGAATATAAAACTTGGGTCAAAAAACTAATCTGTAGAAATTAGTTAATTAAGCATCGTATTTAATCTAGTTTTCTATAATTGAACTTTACATGGACTAACAGACCTGTAGAATAAATAAAATTAGTATATTTTTCAAAAACACAACTGATTTTAAGATTGAATTTTTAAATTTGTATCTGAGAGTGGAAGATGTGTGCCTTTTCAGAATACAATGATACAAGCACAAAGAATTTACAGGGAGACATTTTGAAGACCTCTTTTCATGGAATCCTCTGTTACACCCTCTGGGCTACTAGCAATCGATCTAGAATTGAGCTTTCCTGTTTTTCTTATCTCTCTTCAAAGCTTGAGGCCAGAATCTCACGGTTCATGTGATCTTTCCCCTCCATCCCTGCTCATCCACTAATCTTAGAAACCAACAATATAATATATATTATAATAAAATTCTGTCTTAAAACCAACATGCCCAAGCCACACAGGTTCCCAGAGGCTGCTTTTGTCTGTCTGACTCATCAATCTCATCTAAGAGTGAGTCCTCATGATTCTGTCTCCAAAACTCACCTGCATCTTCCTCCACACCACTACTGTCTCCTAGGTTCAGGCTGCCATTTCCTCCGTCTACTTTTTTCTTGCTCCTTAGTCATTCTGATCATTCCTAAAAAGTAAATCCAATGCACTCTGCTTCTAGGCAGCCTCTCCACCTTCATGCTTCTGGTAAATTTAGAATGCAATCTAGGTACCTGTCAGTGGCCGCTCCTCTCATCCTCTCCCTGTATCTTTTCGTCCTGGCAGACCATTCCTTCCCCCTTTTCTCAGAGCTTTGGAACATTCTGCTCCTGGTACAATGATTTCTCTTCCCACCCAATTTCAACTCTGATGGCTCTTTTCACTATTTGAGTTTAAGGTCAAATGTAGCTTTCCCAGGGATGTGTCTCAGGATCACTCCCTTCAAGCAGCGTTCCTGTCCTGGGTTCCCTCCACCACTCTCCTTTGGAGCACCATTCATCCTTATTGGTTCACTACTTGTTCCTCCACGAGAGGAGATGACCTTGTCTATCCTCTTTATTACTGCCTCCTCCAAAACTGATCTCAAAGCCTGCAGATAAGCCACTCGAGTTGATACAAGTGAACATATGTATCAAGATTTTTAAAGAGATAGCCAATTGCAAACTTTTTAGATGCTTTCTAGAGAGCAACTAGAAAGCTTTTTGTAAAATTGTAATAATCAGAGCTCAATCATTTAAAAATATTTAGCACTTAATTGGTGAACATACAAAACCAAAGCCTAGTTTCAAAAAAATAAGCAAATAAAAGAGGCAGCTATCTTATGCTTCCATGGAATAAATAATCCTTGGATGGACAAGAAACTATCATTCTCATGTTATCAACACCCCCAATATGCTTATTTCTAAATCTTATTGGCATTTGATCCGGTAGGATAGATTACTTAAAAAGGAGCTCTTCACAGTAACCAGGCAGACCTTGAACCATTAATATAATAATTTTTTTCTGTTATTCTGTAGACAAACTACTTTTCATCCAAAAGATGTCAACTCCCATGAACTGTCCTTCGAAATACAAACCAATAGTGCTAAGTTTTCTTTTCCTAGCAATAGAAACTGAGGTGAGAGGTGAAATGGTTTTTTATGGCAACTTTTAACAAACTGCTTTTCTGAAAGTAACAAGTTAGAATATAATCTATAACTCACCTCTACATTCTATAATAATTCTAGATAATGTTCTGCCCTATTGCAAAAACACCACAGTCCTTTTCTTAGGTCCACTCATTTATTTTTTTTTCAAAAAAAAATCTACTTTTTAGGGCAGTTTAAGATTTACAGACAATTTGCAATCTATGTTTATTTTAAAATTTGGTTTGGAAACACTAATTCCACAGAAATTAAGCATGTTAGTCTCAAAAGGCTGGAGAGTTCTAGAAGTCACCAGAGTGCTATAGACCTCATTCAAGTCTAGACTAGTTTCAGCCTTGGGAAGGACCTGCCCCGGGGTCGTGTGCCTTTCATCTCAAAGGAGCTACACATGGAGACGAGTGGCCAGTCGCCACTTATAAAAAGTGAAAATGACGGTTCCCAAAGCCGACATTGTGACGCTCTCTTGACTAAGCCCCCACTGTCTACAGGCTGAAGGTAATGGAACCAGTCTTCTAAAAGAGGATCCTGACTCAGGGCCACAGCTTCCAGCCAGCCAGGATAAATTTGCTAGTGATCGTGCTTTTAATAATGGATTTCTGTGTTCTTATTTCCAATGGCAATATAAACTTACAATTTATACATTTCTTCCCTTCTTCCTGGCAGAGGGAATCTACCTTTTCATGAATTGACCTGAACTACACAAAGCTGACATAAATCACTTCTTAAAACAAACTTTCATTAATGCTGGAGCATTTTAGAGACCACAAATTATGCAGTGTTTTCCCATTTCCTTTGTTTTTTCCATGGTCTGTGTTTCTGTGCTTGGTTTGGTCACAGGCTGACAGGGCCCCTGCGTTGGCAAAATGAATGCCTTGGCCTCCATGACACAGGACAAAAGGGGCCTCATGCAGTTCATATTCCATCACAAGCAAGAAGTGCCTGTTCTGTGGACCCAGAAAGTAATGTCCGTCCACGTCTACAGGGCTGTAGTCATCTCTTCGCCAAGTTTCCACACAGGTTGAAATGGTTCAGAGCTCCAAAGCCAGATTTTACACTCAATTTAGAAGTTAATAAGAAAATTGGACATTTGCTGGTCAGATATAAAAACTGAGGTTTTTGTGGTAGCATTTGTCTTTATACGGCTCATGTCTAACTAAAGTGTACATCTATACATCAGTTTCAAAGTATTGTAGAGAACACCAGGAGTCTTCCACTGCATCCCTTGTGATCCTCCAGAGTCAACCACAAGCAACTCTCTAAACTACTTCTGTCTTTGCTCCATTTATATTTAAAAAAAACTGTTTAAAATGCTATTTTCGATTTATCATTTTTAGACATTATCCACACCCACCCACTTCTTCACACCCATCCTTCCAAAAGAGCTATTTCTGAAATTTGAGTTATGTCAATACTGAGTGTTTATATTTTTATGACCATGTAAATAAACACAGCTTACAAGATACCTAGTAGGAAGATTGTGACAATGTTTCTTGTCTTCTTTTTCTCCCTGAGTTTATTAATTGACTCATATCTAAATTTTTATATGCTTTTTCTCCTATGACTATTTGCTTCTAATAGCTCAATTAACTCTTCCACATTTCCTTTGGGAGGTTATTTTCCCTCTGTAAGTCTTCAGTTGCATCCAATAATCTGTTATTTCTTTGTTTCCTAAGAATTTTCTCAATAGAATCTCTTTTTAGTATGAGAAGATTTATTAAGAGTAATTGTGGAAGAGCTGCCTTTATCCCTCACCTGAGTGGGATGATCCCAGTGACCTGGACTGACCGGGTCAACCCAGCTACCACCCAGGCACACATCCAGGGCTTTGAACTGGCACTCCCCAACGGTCTACCCCATCTATGACCTGCTGGAGTGCATGAAGGGACTGGGCCGGTGGAACCATAGCCACAGGATCTCCAGGATTCAGGGCAGCAGCAGGGTGTCCTGTTGGAGTTTCAGTAAGGGTCCAGTACTGATGGTGTATCAGAAACCAGAGGTCTGGAACCCAACCAACAACACATTACACAATGAACATTTGCAAGTAAAGCTGTCTGGACAAAAGAATCTACTTCGTGACACATGAAGCTCACAATGCCACTAAGTTGAATGAAGAGCAGATGGAGAGGTAGGAAAGCCGGAGGAGGGAAGTGTTCTTTTTCTTGTTTATTTATTTTACCTTTTTTTTTGTTTTGTTTTTTTGTTTTTTTTTGAGACAGGGTTTCTCTGTGTAGCTTTGCGCCTTTCCTGGAACTCATTCTGTAGCCCAGGCTGGCCTCGATCCTCCTGCCTCTGCCTCCCGAGTGCTGGGATTAAAGGCGTGCGCCACCGCCCGGCTTTATTTTACTTTTTAAAAAATTCATACTCTGTGTCTTTCACAGCATGCATCTCGATCCCATTCATCACCCCATCCCTACTTATATGCCCTCTGCCCTTGGAAATTCCCCCACCCCCAAATAAGGTAAAATAAAATTTGAGAAAAAAAAAGAAAGAAAGAAAAATCTCATCACGGAAGCTGTAGTATGACACAGTGAGTCACACAATTTACCCTTTTATCCATGGATCTTTACTTGCAAGTGTTCACTGCAAAGAGTCATTGGTCTGGTTTGAGGCTCTGGTTTCTGCTACACTATCGATGCTGGGCCCTCACTGGGACTCCTCTTGGTTATCCTGTTGTTGCCTTGTGTTGTGGAGATCTTGCAGCTTTGGGTCTGCAGGACCAGCCTCTTCATGTGTTCCAGCAGATTATAGATGGGGTGGATGTTGAGGGGCCAACTCTAGTTCTGGGCATGGGTAGCTGCAACATTGGTCAGCCTGCCAGCTCTCCCCTGTCCTCATGACCAAGGTGAGCTGGCACTGCCCAGGCTAGTTCACCTCTTGCAACAAGGAACAAGGGGTGGGACTGGTTCTTCTTTCATGCCCTCAGGGTCAGCTCTCCACACCTATACCTTCAGGGCCAGCTCTACTGTGCTGCCCAGGCCAGGTGCAGGGGCCACTCTCCAGAGTGCTACAGCTGGTGAGGGACAGGGACAGCTCTCCGGGTCTTTTGTTTGTTTGTTTGCTTTTGTATTTTTTGGTCTTTTGGGTTTTTTGTTTTTGTTTTTTATTTAATATTCTTATTTGTATTATTAATTTTAATTTTATTTTTTTATTTCTTTTAAAGGTTTCCTTGCTACAAAGATGAATACATCTTTGGATACAGAGGAACTGGGAAATGAGTGGGATTGGGGTGCCCGATGTGAAATTCCCAAAGAATCAATAAAAAATTATGTTTAAATAAATAAAAAAAAAAGTGTGAGTGCTGACTCAGGCCAGGGAAGCAGATGAGAACAAAGACAGAGATCCACAGCCAGACATAATGCAGAGAGTGAGAGACCTTGGAACACTCGGCCCTAAGTGAGATGTCTCGATCAAATCCCTCCCCTCAGGAGTCAGGGAACCATGCATAAGAGCCAGAGGGAATGGAGAAAGAAAGAAGAAAAGAAGAAAAGGCAGCCTTCTAAATCAAAAGGATCAAAGGTCATATGAACTCGATGAGACAGAGGCAGCATGCACAGGGTCTTTATGGATCTGCATCAGGTCCTCCGCCCTTATATTATCACTTCCAGCTTGGTGTTTTAGGGGATTCCTGAGTGTGTGAATGAGTGGGTCTGTGCTTCTTGTGACCTTCTTTTGGGCTCTCTTCCTTCTGTTGGTTTGTTTTGTTCAATTCTGATGTGTTAGTTTTTGTTTTATCTTACTATATTCATTTCATTTTATTATTATCCCACAGAAGCCTGTTTTTTTTTTTTTTCTTCTAATGAGAGACAGAAATGGGGTAAAGGGAGGGGAGATGGGAAGAAACTTGGAGGAGTAGAGGGAGGGGAAACCATAATCAGGATATATTGTATTAGATAAACCATTTCCAATAAAAGAAAAAAAAATGAGTGCCCATTTAAAGGTTCACCAGTCCTGAAGATAGAGTGAATGACACAAAACCACAAACTCACTGGGATTCAAGAGCAGAGCTCCTCCAAGTTTCCCAGGCAGGCGTGGAAAGGGAAGCTGGATACCGAAGGGAAGGGGGTGGAGAAGCCAGAAGATTACTTCAAAAGATAGGAGTAAAACATCTATGATTTTCAACAGCAATCTTGGATTGGGAGACATTTTTTTCAACACCCTCATAAGGAAAATCATTTCCAACCTGGAATTTTGTAGCTGGCCAAAATTGGGATTTTATAGTTAGCCAAAGCCTCGATCATGTGTCAATGGAAGATTCCATTTTCAGGGACACAAAGATCAAAGGCATTTCCCTCCCTCTCCTGGACGTATTTCCACAGAAGCAAGGGGTGGGGGAATAAGGGCCTGAGAAAGCGTCTGGGGGCCTGATGCATCCAAGGCTCCTTGGACAAGCCCTTTCACTCCCTGCCGGCACCCATCTGTGAGCCATGTCTTGTCTATTTTGAACTCAATTTGAAAAGTGTGTTTTACTATTTCATTGGATGTTCATTAGTGTGGTGCCTGCACATATGTCTGTGCACCGTGTGTACACCTGGTGCTGCAGAGGCCAGAGCAAGACACTTGGATCCCCTGGAACTAGAGTTATAGACAGTTGTGAGCCACAGTGTGGATGCTGGGAACTGAATCCCAGGTCATCGGGAAGAACAGCCAGTACTCTTAACCACTGAGCCATCACTCCAGCCCCTCTCTGAATTTTAAAATTGTAAATTACATTTATTTGAGTGTGTGTGTGTGTGTGTGTGAGTGTGTGTGTGTGTGTGTGTGTGTGTGTGAGAGAGAGAGAGAGAGAGAGAGAGAGAGAGAGAGAGAGAGAGAGAGAGAGAGAGAGAGAAAGAATGTGTTTGTAGTTACACGCATATCATGGTATGCATGTGGAGGTCAGTGGACAACTTGTGAACATCTGTTCTTTCTGTTCATCATGTGGGCCCGAGGGATTGACCTCAGGACATCAGGCTTGAAGCAAGAGTGCTTACCTGTCTAACCATCTGCTGTCCCTCCTGAACTGATCAAAACTTTTTTTTTATTAAATTTATTTGGGGGGGGGAGAAGGGGATATACAACACGTGTGCTACGAATGCACGTAGAGGTCAGAGGCCACCTCGCAGCAGCTGGTCTTCTCCTTCACCACGTGGGTTCCAGGGACTGAACTCAGGTCATCAGGATTGGCGGCAAGTGCCTTGAACCACTTGGATCATTTTTGCCAGTCCTCGGTTTTCTACCCCCCCCCCCCATTTTCTCTATTGTCCTGTTCTTCCCCTGGCCCCAATTATTTTACTTCGTGTTTTCCCAGGTTTGACTTCCCACTTGTCTGGTTTCTTTCCTCTTCATGTCAAGAGTATCCTGAGACCCTTTGCCCTGTATTCCCTCTTCCCAGTTGGTGGCTTCAGTGTCTGGGGACACCTCCTCTAATGACCTCATTCAACACCAGTTCTGCTCTTCCCTCTGCTGGGTGTGGCATTTCTGAATTTGGGATTCAGTAAAAGGAGAGGTGAGAGGATGGTTTCTCTAAGTGGAATTGGTCTGCTACAAAAACAGAAGTATCCAGACAGTGTAAACTAAAGTTTGAAAAGTATTGAGAAGATGGGGATAACCTTGGCAAGAAAATCATAAATAAAACTTTGTCAATAAAAAGAGTAACACATAAGGCTCAATTAATCAATGGAGGAATTTAATTAAAAATTTTACATCCTGTGATATAAGCAGTGACAAGGATTTCTTCATTTAGACTGTGTTACAATGATAACTTTTTCTATACCTATTAATTTTATTTACTTTTCAACCACTACATTTGAATACAAATGTCTGCTTATAAGGAATATATATTAATTAGAAAAATGATCAAGGCTGGTTACAAGCTAGAACAATCAAAAGCTAAATGTAGTCTCTTTGAATGTCTATTATAATATTAAATATAATTCCAACAACCTTGATATTTCCTACTTCACATTTTCTAACCACTTCCTTTTAGGAGCCATTGAAGCAAAATTAAGTAGCAGTAGAATCATGGCTCTGCTATCTCCAGGCTTTTCAATGTACCAGCAGGCCGGACTTCTAATGTTTTAGGTGGCTTCCTGGTCCATGTAACCTGAGGAAATTTTTATATTACTTAATATGAAAGACACAAATTCTGGCATGTATATACACCAGATTCTGTGACACTATATCCAACTTGAGATGTAATCCGTATTGAAGAGTGGATGCAACCTCAGAAAAGCAGAGGGTTTACACAGATACAAAATCACTTGGTAAAATGATTAAGATGGGAAAGAGAAAATGCTTAGCTTTTGGAATAAAATAATCATGATATAACGAAAACCAAACCATTTGTCAGAAACTGATAAATATTTATTAAATGAATCCATGAATATAAATAAGCAAAAATGAGAGATATCACCTTTGGATTTGACCTACTTCTTTAAGACTTATTTTGATATATTATTTTATAGCAGGCTAGCTATTTTAAATGACAGAATTATCAAATTTAATGTATAACCCTCCAGGCCCATGATAAATTGAAGAACTAAATTATTATGCAAATTAGAATCTATTAAATAATATTTGAATCCCGATGGCTTAGATAAAAGTAGACTTCAAAAAAGGACTTATATATTCATTTACCTAATTTAATTGAATATTAATTGGGCTTTTAATATGTGCCAAGAATTATGTGGAGAGCTAAGGAAACAATGGTGAGCAAAGCCGGCATCACGCATATTTTCATTGAGTTCAGTCTGTGGTGGAGGGGATAGAAAAAAAAATCAGTAAATAAAAAGTCCTTTAATTTATATATATATATATATATATATATATATATACATATATATATATTTGTTATTCTAAGATTTATTAAAAAATTTGCATTGAGTTCTGGGTGTTTAAAACAGAAAACACTTAAAAGCACAGCACTGGCCGGGAGTTGGTGGCGCACACCTTTAATCCCAGCACTCGGGAGGCAGAGGCAGGCGGATCTCTGTGAGTTCGAGGGCCAGCCTGGGCTACCAAGTGAGCTCCAGGAAAGGCGCAAAGCTACACAGAGAAACCCTGTCTCGAAAAACCAAAAAAAAAAAAAAAAAAAAAAAAAAAAGCACAGCACTGATGCCTTCAAGTATGATGCATAGATGCTGAACCCTGTGGAAGAGGCCCACTGGAGAAGGGAAGAGGAGGGAATGCATGGGATAACTGGATCCATGACATTTTACTGTTGTCACGGGTGTAAACTGTGACACTTAGTGTGTGGTTGTGTATGTATTCTTACTCTTTGTACAAAGAAATATTTCTGAATAGTTACATGCAAAAATCTTCCTCTTTTGATGATTTCTACTTTATTACAAAATAACTTTATCTGCTCATCTACAGTTAACAATCTTTAAACCAAAAATTGGTTTAAATCTTGGCCGTGCGGTAGTGGCGCACGCCTTTAATCCCAGCACTCGGGAGGCAGAGCCAGGTGGATCTCTGTGAGTTCAAGGCCAGCCTGGTCTACAGAGAAAGATCCAGGACAGGCACTAAAACTACACAGAGAAACCCTGTCTCAAAAAAAAAAAAAAAAAAACCAAAAAAAAAACCAAAAAGAAAATCTGTTTAATTGACACTTTTACTTTGGATGTTTTTAAGTTTTCTTTAAAAAGTTTGATGTCTAAAAAGGAATTCATGTTCTTCAGTGAATTGGGTACCATCAGAGGTACTCTTGGGGGACTTTTTTTTTATAATTCATAGTGCAAAATTTCTTAAACTTTACCATGAATATTACTGGCCTTAAACTTTAATTTCCCCATTAGTTATACTTTTAAAAAATCCAATTTAATAACTGGTAGAAGACTTTATTACTTACAGTTGAAGTGCGAATACCGTGGACTAGACAGGAAGAAACTGCGATCTTGCCAAGAAGATGAGTGATCTAGGCCGTGAGAGTGGGAACCTTCAAAAAAGGGTCTGTCGTCCTGAGAAAGAAAGCACCTCACTTCAGTTCCACGATCACAAAATACATGGAAAGAGAGTCATGTAAACGTACCGACCGTGAAACTGGACTCTAATATACAAGCTACATAACATATGCAGAGGTTACTGATGATAATCATTGCAGAAAATAAGTGTCACTCAAACACTATCCAGTGGGCACACTATGCTTTACTCCTTGGCATTTAGATTGTACCCATAAGCAACACTGAGAGAAATACCTTTAAATATGCAACCGTTTCCATATTTAGGTCTACTCCTTATGACAGATTCTTAGGTGAAAATAGTGAGTCAATAAAATAATTTGATGTTTAAAATGCATTTTATCAGACAGCTTTCTGTATGTTTACATTAACATAATCTTACAGATCCAACAAATATCTAACTAAAAATATACATAATGGGTCCCTGTCTTCATATGCTGCATAAGTGTGTCATCCTTAACTATTAGATGTCAACTTTATCACTATTCAAATAGATTAAAAATAGGTACTTTGATATACTTAAATAAGTAGTAAAATTGCGATTTTGATGATTCTTCTAAAATTATTTACTATGCTCTTTACTCCCTCCCCCATTAATTCAACAACAATTGGGGGTAGAAAGTACTATGTGCTGAGGCAGGAACAAATAAGATATTAGGACATATGACCAAGAAACTTTTGGGTTTCCAAAGGATAAAGGCGTTCATTAAACAAATAACCTACGTGAAACATGGTGTAATTAGAAGCATGATAAATACTCTAAGAACAGTAAATAACAGAGAGAAGAAGATGGAATTGAAGTAAAAAAGATGCCCCTTGGAGGAGATGTTCAAGGAACTATTGGAGTGTAGCTCAATGAAGACACCAGGTGAAAAGCCATGGGTAAAAGCAGGGAGGATGGGTGATTGAGAAAAAGCTGAGGAAGTGGAAGAGGACCTTATAGTTACAAGTCTCTACAGTAAAGTCTAAGAGTGGGCAGAGGCTACATTTATGACTTGAGGATTTTATTTTTTAAATTAATTTGCATGTGCACACACAGGTTCAAACATTTGATGCTGTGTTTATAGAGATTGGAAGATAAATCTCTGGAGTCGGGATCCATCTTCTATCTTTGTGGAATCTGGGGATTGGACTCATATTGTTAGGCCTGAACACAAAGGTCTCAACCTATTGAGCCATCTTGCTCTTCCAACATTAAATTTCTTAAATATCATTGGAAGACAACAAAAATTTTGTAAAGCGAAGGATGACAATAAGGTGGGACCATCACCTAAAACACACAGGGGGGAAAAAGACTGGCTAAAGACAACTGATGTCTGGAGAGAAGAATCAAGAATGTTGCCAAAGATTCCACATCAAACAACTGTGGGTGAGGCGGTCTAAGGAGATGTCTCAAATACAGTTCTTCATGCAGAAAGGCCTCATGGAACATGACTACCTGAAGAATTCACTGCCGTTTCTGGACCTGACTCAGATTTTTTTTTTGACCACATATACTACACATAAATGTAAATAAAGGTCAAAATAAAAAGTATATGCACACACACTTATAAACACTTACATAAATGGATCTTTGCTCCCCTCTCATTCCTCAAGTCACTGCATACGAATTGTGTATGATATATGTAATAGAGCATAGACTCTATTACATGTCTCCACCAACCTCTTGCTTTTCGTAAAATTACTGTATGTGAGAGTATTTTCCCCATCATCACTTATCACCATAATCATCGGTGTCATCATCATCTATATATTTATATATCATAGTTTAATTTACACTCTCCATTATCCACCCTTAAGGTTAAGTCAGGATTTTTTTCCTACTATAAGCAAGTCATGGGGCAGATGTATTGGTACAAAAAGGCTTGTTCATACTTGAATTTCCTAGAAGTGAAATTGCTGGATGGTACATTTTTCAGTTTCATTGAAGTTGTTGATACCACAAAATTCAAAAGGCTGTGTTTTCATTTTAAGACAGTTAAATACTTTTAGCCTTGTCTGGTTTGCTTCTTTCAACATGAGTTAGTTACAAGTATGACATTTAGTTTCCCCATTGTGGATAATCTTTATATTTTAATCATCTTAAATTTTTTGCAATGATTTTTATCACCCAGAAGGTAGTCTACTTTGGAGAATGTTCAGTGTATGCTTTAGCTGCTGCTGGGGGCCTGTTCTGAAAGTGTCAGTTAGCTGTTGTCGGTTAATGGTGCACTCTAGTCTTCATTGATTCTTCTGCTAATAGCATTATTATGAGAAAAAAAATGATAATGTTTCTAATTAGAGGCCTGCTGTTGTTTGTAGTTCTGTTGGTAGTCATTGCTCCCTGCGTTCTGATGCTCGGGTGGAAGTATTACTCCTTCCTTTCACATGGCTTAGTCATGACTCAAATATTCCTACTTCCTTCCTTTACATATGAGAACAACGGAGGTTTAACTACATCTTTTAAGTTTTAACATTTCATGTCTTCCAAATGTTGTCAGAGGGACCTAAAGAGATGACCCAGCTGGCAAGAGTTCGGATGTAAATTTAATTCCCTGTGCCTACATCAGGTGGCTCACAACTCCCTGTAACTTCAGATTCAGGGGGTTGGCACCCTCTTCTGACCTTCACAGGCACTTACACACACACACACACACACACACACACACACACACACACACACACACACCCCTAAAGAAATAAAATAAAATCTTTAACAAATTTTCCATATCATCTTGAAACAGAACCAGCAAAATTAACTAGTCAAATTGAATTATGAAAGAAAATTATTTCCTAATCCCTTTGAATAATCAACATGCTAGAGCATGAAAAGAGTACTTTATTTTCCTATATTGCTCTTGTGCTCCTATATTTCTACTTAATCTGTGGAATCTCAATTTAAATATATTTTACAAGGTCATCAAAAATTCAATGCTTCTTTTTAATTCCTATCTATTATGTAATCAAGCACTTTAGTACCAAGAAGAAAATACTTATTAAAAAGGAAGATTCTTTGCAATGTTAATAATCCCAGCTTCTGCTTTTTAACAATTCTTTTATCCTTAAAACAAGGCCCTGTTTTTATTGCTGTCTTAAGTCTGAATAACCCAGTTAGCCAGACTCTCTGCAAAAATTCAATGGATGAAAGAACTTGCATTTTCTAGTATTTTCCCTGGGCTTCTTCCACTTCTCTTTCATAACTCACATTGTAATTGGTTTCTTAAAAGCTGTTCCAACTTGCCTGAGCTCCTCTGCTAAAGTGATATCTAATGATTGATATTTAACAATGCACACCAAATACTTCCCTCTGAGGAACACTATTAGTTCAAAGTTTATAAGTGATTTTATTTAAATTTTTTAATTTTAAAGTTTTTTTTGTTTTTGTTTTTTTGGTTTTTGTTTTTTTTTTTTTTTATCAATCTCTTCCCCTGGAGAAAAGGAAAATAAATGCATGTATTTCTGGATCTGTGGCAGGAATGTTTTCCTAAACTTCTTTCATCAAATACTGCACACTCTGTCCACCCCACTATGAACAGCTGGTATTCCATCAGTGTTCCAGAGAGGTTAACTTCTTCCTCACGAAACTTCATTCTTTCAGGAAGTTCAAACTGGACATTCCCCTAAAGTCTGTGCTTCATATCTCAATTTGTACCTCTGCTAGTTCTGAGTTTAATCACCAGGGTGGGCCTTTGATTTTCACCAGCAGCCCCATCCACCCACAATCCTCCACCATTTATTCCACTGTTACCTGTAGGAAGAGGATAATAGCAATATATGATGATACACTGAAACTAAAATTTGCTCACTGTGGATGTTGGCACATAGGAGGTTGCTATTCTTACAGCTGCAGGTTCTTTTTTTGTTCTTTTCTCCTCTTTTTCTTTGTTGAGAAAGTCTACATAGCCTAAGCTGCTTTTAACTTACAATTCTACTGCCACAGCCTTGTGAGTGCAGGAATTACAAGTATCAGCCATCCCGAGAGCTTTCCTTAAGGCATTGTACCAGATCACCTCTAAGTCCTCTCCCCACTAATACTTTATCATCTGAACCAATGTGAACAGGAGAACTACCAACTACGCAGACCATCTTTTCTATAGGAAATCTAAACTGATTCAACAATGCTATGAACCTCATGTAACATTCATCACTAGAGTTACAGGCTCATGAAAATAGTGTTTTACAAACTGGGATTAATGAGTTTAAAAATAAAGAGGAGAGAGGACACCAAATTGGGTGGGTAGGGAAGGGTGGGTCTATCTGGGAGGACTGGGGTGGGAGGCTGGATATGATCAAAGTATACTGTATGCAATTCTCAAAGAACTAATTAAAAAAAAAAAACAAGAAAAGACAGTGCAAGCTGATCGTAGATAAGACCATTTGATGGCTCTTCAGAAAGTTTTCTATCAGTATTAGCAAACATAATTATTTCATTATTGACACCTAGTTGTATAAAATTTTATATTCTACGCCAAAGGAACTAGGGTATGCAGCATAATGCTATAATGGGATAAAAAAGTTAATATATTTAGTTGAGTTATCACTTCTGATTCACAACTGTTTTTAGATTAAGAAAAAAAATCCTAGTTCAATTTGGACTTTTGAAAAAAATCTTGTTTAACTTAAAACAAACCAAACAAGATAAAATCAAGAAGTTTAACATGGAAGCATGTAAGTCCAGATGATGTTAAAGGAATAAAATGATTCATATTTCCACATGATTTGATTTCCAGACTAAGTTTGGGATGTTTCACCCAAGTAATACTGGAAAAAATGGCAATTAGACTTTTGCTAGATGTCTACACTGAACCTAGACTACAATCATCAATTTATCATGTATGCTTGGTCTTTATTCTGGGGTCAAAAGTGAGGCAGAGAGCGCCTGTGCTAAAATGCCATGCCATACAACAAAGGGCATTTCTTAAGCTATCACATTCACTGACAGTATTGTTTTCTATATGTCCTTAAATTCTTACTTTACACTCTATGTAAGGTAAATTGGTTGGGTTGAGGGATGCATAGCAATGTATTTGCATAGCAATTTATATTTCGTTTCTTATCAAAGATGGGAAAAGGTAACTATAAATGACATAGTAGGGATAAAAGGGTTAATGCTCTCTTACGCTCTCCCAAGGTTGCTCCTACTATTCCCAAGCAATGTCTGTGAAACTGTATGAACACTACACTGGTAATATATTTTAGAGTTGTACACAGCATGGTTTTAGAAGCTAGTGTTGCAGATTTGAGTCAGAAATAGCTGACTTGAGAAAGTGCTGAATGCCATTAATTGCTGTGAGCAAGGCGTAAACAAATTACAGAGAGATTCAATGAGCGAGAGGTGACTTCCAGGAGCAAGCCAGGGACTGATATCACACACATGGTTACACTGAACAAACACGGCCAAGGGCTTGGGCAACTTCTGCTTTACCTTCATAAAGACAGCCATTATCAACACTTCCCTCACCTCGCTCCTCTAATCCTGTAAACAGCTGCTTCTTCAAATAGAAGCTGCACACCAACTCTTCAACTGTAAGTTAAAATCATGGTTTTCTTTTCAGAAAGAGGAAGAATGGAAAGGGGGTATGCTTTCTGTGGTTTTACCAAAAAATTCCAATGTTAATTAAAACCATATATTTAGTATGGATAGAGGTAACAAATGGAGGTTTTTTGGGGAAACCATGCTCCTCCGTGAATTCAGATTAGTGATGCTGTGTTACTGGCTCACTGTGGACATTCTGTTCTATTTGAAACAGCTGGGGCTGTGAGGAAGACTGCATTTCCTACAGAAACTCAATTAGGCTGGATGGAAAAGAGGCCATGAAATGCTTCTGTTGTCTACAGAGAGTCAGTGAGAGTGTGTTGGACTCGGCTTTGAGTTGAATTCTAAATATAAACTGAGATCAGGCTTTGTTCAATTAGCTTGGTCAGCTTAGTACACCAGTATATTATCATATTTTTATATTCCACCATGCTCTTAAAATTGTGCACATTGGGCTGCTCAGATTCCCCACAGGTTTCTAGAAACCGAATCCTTTTTGTCTTGCTGGTGTCACAGGGGTAGACAGCAGGAGAGGGGCTCTAGGCCTGGGAGGAATGAGAATCCAACTTGCCTGCTTCCTGCTCACACTTCTTTCCCTACAATGGTGTGGTCATGTAAGATGTTGCATTTCTTTCTTACATGACAGCAATAATGTGAGAGAAGCCAGATGCCAATATGGTCCTACCCTTCCAACAGTTATTTGTCAACAGCAATACAGGGGTCAACAAATGAAATGCTAGTAAACAATCTCTTCCAAATTAAGACATGAACAAAACACTTCCCTGCACCTTGTCATTACAAGCCTTTTTCTAAAGATTCAACAGCCTTGTCCTAAATCCCCAGTGAGGTTGACTGGGACCACCTTTGTTGCATCCATAACTTTTCATCTGCACCATCACTGTTTATATGTTTATATGAAGGATTCTATATTTATATTTATATATGTTTATATGAAGGATTTAAATTGATAAGGATTGGTTCTTCCCTTGATGTGCCAATTTCTTGAGGCCCTACTACTGTGATATATATATTATTATATATATATTATATTTATATATATTTACTAATAATATATATATTAGTAAAATCTAAATTAGTGTTCATTGAATACTGAATTCAGAAAAGTAACAAATGTAAATAAGCTTAATTAGAACAGAAGCTCCCCAAAGGCTCACTAATTTGAGTCATGTATGTCTAAAAATATTCTAGGCACATAGACAATACACAGCATACACAGAGGAATAATTTTCCAAAAAGCTTGATTGACAAAAAAAAACCATTTTATAGCGTGTAAGGGAAGAGAGACTAGAGTGTCAAGTTTTCCTTTTTCTAGTTAGGAACTGGCAGATTTTTTTTTTCATAGAAGGTCAGTGGTAAATATTTTAGGATTTACAGGCCCTATACTTTCCACTCTACAGCCAAAGCCTACAGTGAAGCACAAAAGCAACCCCAGATAATACATAACAAATGAGTGTGGTTGTATTCCAATAATGCTTCAGAACTGGCTTTGTCTTAGCTAGATTTAATCAACTTGGGAAGGAAAGGGTTTATTTTTTTCTTACACCTCCTGGTAAAAGTCACTGATGGAAGTTTGGGGAGGAACTCAAGCAAGAAAGGAACCTGGACACAGGAGTTGATGTGGAGGCCATGGAGGAGTGCTGCTTACTTGCTTGCTCAGCCTGCTTTCTTATATGCCCCAGGACTACCAGGCCAGGGGTAGCACCACCCATAGTGAGCTGGGCCTTCTCACACCAATCACTAATTAAGAAAATGCACGCCAGGCATTGTCCTAGTTAGGGTTACTATTGCTGTGATGAAACACCATGACCAAAGCAAGGGTTGGGGAGGACAGGGTTTATTTGGCTTATGCTTCCATCTCACTCTTCACCAATGAAGACATCAGGACAGGAATTCAAAGAGAGCAGGAACCTGGTGGGAGGAGCTGATGCAGAAGCCATGAAAGATTCCTGCCTGTTGGCTTGCTCAGCAGCTTTCTTAAAGAATCCAGGACCACTAGTCCAGGGAGGGCCCCACCCACAATGGGCTGGGCCCTCCCCCGTCAATCACTAATTAAGAAAATGCCCTACAGGCTTGCCAACAGCCCAATGATATGGAGATATATGGAGATATTTTCTCAATTGCGGCTCCCTCCTCTGTGATGACCCTAGCTTGGGTCAAGTTGACATGAAACTAGGCAGCATGGGCATTTTCTCAATTAAGTTTCCCTCTTCTTAAGTGCTTCTAACTTGTGTCAAGTTGACAAGACTCTAGCTAGCACAGGCCTCTTCTCTCAGTCTCTTTAAATAATTTGTTTGCAAGGATGACTATTGCTGTCCACAACTGGCAAGACAGTCTCACAAAACGTCAGTCTACTGCATTATTTAGGATAGGCATCGGCTGAATTTGGTGATGATCTATATATTCATCACAAGAATGGCTAAATGCGTGAAAATGTTTACTGAGTATTAATTCAGGAGTATGGCCATTGTATAATAGAATTTGTGGGGCTCTGCTACACTTATTCCATCTATTTCAAAAATTCTCAAGCTTATTTTTTCATATTTCCAAGTTTTTAGCCATCTCACAAACAGGTCTGATTCGTCTTTGGCTCTAAATCCAATTTTACATAAAATTTTGCAGTTACTTGCTGCACATGTTAAACATTCATGCCTTTGCCATATGCTATTATGAAAATTGCACTGATTTATAGCAGTTTGACACCACTAGACAGCACAGATTCACCTGATAGCAAATCACGTGGTATTGGGAAATAATGTTTTAAATGTTTAATTTGCATCCAGACCTCTGTTAAACTGGTAATAATGTAGTCATGTAGTTTTTGGAGAAAACTTTTACAACACATTAAAAATATAGTCCTATATTTTGGGACTGTGAGCCACATGAAGTCCAAACACGGTCAGTAATAGCATAGTGGTTAAGAACATAGAATATTGCACTTAGTTAGACTTAGGTTTAAATACTGACTCAACTGTTTAACCACTCTGTAACCTTACTTTCCTCAGTAATACAGGGAGACAAATAATATCAATCTGACAGCTGCTGTAAGGAGTAGGCATAACTTCACATAAAACGCGCAATACCTGTAAAAGTCTGTTCTAACCCTCTGAATAATCAGTAATTATCACGAGCTCCTATTGTCTACACATTAAATTCTATTGAAGGAGAAATGAATAATTCAGAATGTATGGGACTATACAGGAAAGTTGGAAAGAGATTTAAAAATTGTCATACAAGACAAAAGGTTACTACTGTAGCTAATAATCCTAACTTTAAAAACTGGTAAAAAGGAATAGAATCATGAGAAATTCTCCTAACTTTGAAGGTATCAATAATGCAGTATTACTATGCTGAAAGGGTTTACAGAAATTAGTACTATCTCTCTACCCACTGTGTACTCTATCAAATTATATTAGGAGGGAGGAGGCTCCTTAGAAATAATTATATTTGGCTGCAGTAAGTGAATACATACTGTATAACAAATATTATACATTAGTATGTGTGTAAAATGGACACATTTTTGTTTTTGCAATTGTAAGTACACATCTGAACATAGATGGATTCTCTGTGGGGCAACATTCTTCATGTGTGTGTTTTTGTGTTGGGGGCGGTAATTTTGCCCTGCAGGGATTATCTGGCAATGCCTGGAGATCTTTCTGGATGTCACAATTTGGGTAGCTGTGCTACTGGCACCAAGGGGGATGCTAAGCTGAGTAGACGTTAGGGATGTTGCCAGCCATCCCATAATGCATAATATAGCCTCTGCAACAAAAATTACCTGGCCAGAATGTCACGATGTTTAAGTCAAGATACTTGGTTTTGAACTAAGATCCTTCAGGGCTGTGGTGTTTTGAAAGAAAATGGCCCCCAAAGTGAATGGCAGTATTAGGAGGCATGGCTTTGTTGGAGTAGGTGTGGCCTTGTTGGAGGAAATGTGTTACTGTGGGGGTTGGCTTTGAGGTCTATGCTTAAGCTACTCCCAGTGAGACAGGTTACCTCCTGTTCCCTGAAGATTAAGATGTAGCAGCAACCTCTCCAGCATCATATCTGTCTGCACGCCAGTATTATATCTCGCCATGATGAGAATGGACTGTACCTCTAAACTGTAACCGAGCCACCACAATTCAATGCTTTCTTTCTAAGAGCTGCCATGGTGTCTCTTCACAGCAATAGAAACCCTAATTAAGACAAGGGCCAAGTGGTTCATCTGTCTGCCCTCAATGGATATTGAGGCAGGATTAGGGAATGGTACTTCTTTTGTCAATATGATGACATGACCTCATGCATCTATGTACTGGTTACACATTTACATATCAGAAGTCCTAGCCTAGAATTTGCCTGCCTAAGAGAGTAACTATAAATACCAAGGCTACAGGTTAAATAGCACAGGATTCTGGACCTCAAGTGGACTTAAGTGCTGAGAGCCGCTTGGCTTACACATGGAGGAGGGCAATCATTTACAGTATCTTTGACCAAGCAAGTGACCAGGGTTTCGCTGGCTCAGGATTTCTTCGGTGGCATCTATTTCCATAGACAGACAACATGCTACAGTGGAATCAAGTGCAATCCTTCCTTTCCCAAGTACCCTGATACACTGTCACAGCTGCCTATAAGGTTATAGACTTAAAGATGACTAATACAACTGTACATAAAGAACATTACTTTAAAGCTCTTGATTCTGTATTTGGTGTCATCTCGGCGCTGTTGAAGAGAATCTCTGTGAATTCTGTATTTGGAGTATCTGCCATCAATTTTCTCAGATAAACTGGAGGAATCCTGGAAAAGAAAGAAAGGGTTCAAAATTGGTGAAGGAAAGAAAAAGCAGTGCTAGAAATCAGAGTAAGGAAGTAGAGACATATGGAAAAGTAACTGTAGTCAGCATTTAGAGAGATACGTACGAGAAAAATAGGCGACCAAGGGAAAAGAAGAAAATGGCCACGCTGTACTTGGCCACAGGGTAAGATGGGTGTAATATACTCTCTGAGACAGTTGACCCTCCCTTTCCAGCTGCTACCAACTACCAATTGCTCCACAGCTGGGGAAGGGGCTGTGTGCCAATGGATCACATACATTTTTAATTTAGTGTTTCATTATTCTTCACAACCATACAAACTCAGAGAACAAATAAATTAAGAAAGCAACATGTTCAGGACCTTTCTTCTATTTTTTTTTCCTTCTCTTCATTTTCAGTAGAAAGAAGGAACACACCAATTAGCCATGCTAGTCAATTATTAAGACATTTAATATTTGGGGACAATTTAGAAGAAAATGAGGTAAATGATTTTGGTGTGTACAATCATCTATGGTAGAGAGTCTGAAACACTCCCAGAGAATCTTCGTCTTATTAGTGGTTCAAGTGAGGAAGGGGAATTGGAATTCCAGTTCTAGCCTTTTCATTTTCGTGAGGAAAGCAAAGGAAAGAAAAGAAAGCCACCCAGAAAATTATAGATACTTTGGTCAGAGATAGGTAATTTGTGGCAGGTTTGGGTTGGAACTCAGTACCATACCCTTCCCACCCTATCAAATAAGTAATGTTTAAATATAGATGACAGAGCTGAAGCATTTTTTTCCTTCAGAAATGGGGTTAAAAGAAGATGAAGGAGACAAGAAGGGAGGATACAGCCACATTCAAGACAGAATAAAGTCAAGCGCATCAAAATAGGATAGAGTTTCTATGCAGTCATAACTATGGGACTATCAGAAAACACATTTGTAAAGTACATTTTTGCATATATATTAGTGGTGGTACCATGAGTAGGACCCACACAGATGACAGTATTTATGTCCTTCAATTTATATTAAGAATGTATTCCCTGAGACATTAAACCATCTGGGGCATGAACTTGAACTTAGATAAACATTTAGGTCTTTGAATTCTTGTTTAAATCATACTGATTTATAGAAAGTTATAGTGTCTGTGTGTACATGTGTAAATATAATCCATACTTAACAACATGAAGGATTTCTATATTTTCACCTAAGGCTGTATTTAATTATTCCATGAGAGTGATTTAAATGAGCTATTTTTAATTGTCTAGATGGCTTGGGAGTACACATAAACATATGGAATGGGTTTCAGGATAGAGGCAATAGTGAAAAGAAGAGACAAATTAGATCTCACGCCCAGTTAATTTACATACTTTAAGCTTCAATTTCCTCAAATATAAAATAGGGAAAATATCTCTGAATATAAAAAAAAGGTAATGGATTTAGCTACTGTTTGCTACACAGTGCAATAAAAATTATAAAAAATATTTGCTACATGTGATAACAAAAATAGCTAGCAAATATGTCCCTTTTTAATATACAGGGTTCACTTTTAATGAATTGGAAAATACAACTCTGAACTTGAAAACACATTCTCCCAGAAAACTTCAATATAAATATATCCTCATATTGGAGTCTATGTATGCAAGCCAGGCTTACAATCAGCAGACTTTGAGTAACAATAACAGACGCTCTGATAAGAGAACACAGCTTCTGGAGTGCACTCATAAGCATTCACTAAGAGCACTGGGGGACAAGTGAGCTATGACTGGAAGTCCAGCGTCACAGGCTTATCCTGGTCTACAGTGGGCATCTGTTTCTCACCCATCCCTCATTTATCCAGGTGACACCAGTACAGAGAGAAAAGGAGAAGGAGGAGGAGGAGGAGGAGGAAATGATGATGATTGATGATGATGATGATGATGATAATAATAATAATAATAATTGTGTTGGTAAGACATTCTCCACACAGGGTTGTATGAGGGTGAAGGGAAACTATACAGTTCTGTATGCTGATGTCCTAACTGTCTGATGGGGATTTAAACTGTAAATACACATTCCCATTGTGAGAAAGAATCAACACTTAGTAAAGGATACAAGGAACACTTGTTTTATCTGTAACTGTCTAGTTTCAAAATGTGTCAACCGACTCTTGGATCCCACTAAAAACGGTTCAGTTGTGGAATCATCAAAAATACTCATTATATTTTGAGATCTGCATGATATCATTGATTGCAACACAGCCATGCTATTTCTTGCTGACATTTCCTACTTAAATGTATCATCCAATAATATGCTATATTTAAAGAGAGCCTAAATATTATGTGAGTCATATTTTTAGTAATTTTTAACGCCAATTTGAAACAAGAGGCTACATGTTCACAACATGAACCCCATATCACTTTTAGTTTTAATTTCTTATTTGTAACTAGTGTGTTGATACTATAATAAGCTATAAGTTGCTAAGGCTATACTTTACATTTGCATCCCCTAAAGGGACATGTGAAGAAATAAACTCTAAACTATTAAGAACTTGATTTCACATTCCACAAGAGAGGAATGACTATGAAATATGATGTTTCTAAAATAGAAAGTATCTCATCTTCCTGTTGTTACTGGTACATCTCACCCCCTTTAATTCTTAGGTTTTCTAAATTATTGTTACAGCTTTAGAAGGAAAAAGTAAATTTGTAATAGTAAAATAAAAGTTTCCATTTTCCTATGCTATATTAATACAAAAGTTTGGTTATTTTCAGTCCTGACTTCACAGATGTCAGTGAACTCTGCTCAGATGGCATTGTAAAAAGTCCCCAGTGTTCTTCTGAAATTCCTCCCTTCCTACAAGCTTCCTTGCACATCAGGAAGATGTCAAGTGTTCTAACTCAGACAAAAATAATGAAAGAGACAAGGCAACTCTTCCTCACTCTGAAGTCTTTGAAATCCTCTAGCAGGCTCAGTTTCTCAGGCACAGACTCCAGATGGTCTAAGGCCACTCGGGTACTCTAGGAAAACAACAAAACAAAGCATAAGGAGACTCAATCAAAAATTAATATTCTCAGAATCAAAATGCTGAAAACAAGACACACCATCAGCAGATTAAACTATAAATTTATAGCCAAATAAGAACAAATATTTTCAATACATCTTTTAAATCAGGGGAATTATTTCCTTTCACAAAGTATATGAGATGCATTCGCAAAGCTGACTCCTTGAAAAGGCTTCCTAGATAATTGCGTTCAATTGACACGCTATGAAATTTTCTATAGAGCATTTCATATTTGCATTAATTTACAAAAATTGCTTCAGTGAACACTAGAAATTAACCACCAGGTGATGGTAAGAAAAAGATGAGTTTGCAGTTACGTTTCTATGGAAGACATTCAACACTCTCAAATGTTGTCAAAGAAAAGAGTTCTCAACAATTACTTTTGGGAAAAAAGAAAATGCAAAGTGGTTCTCAGAAGACAACCTTGAGCCAACGATGGTATATACACTGGTAACGAGCATTAGCATTTGAATTTGAAAAGAATTTTAATTAAACAAAGCAAAAACATAAACAGACAGGTGATGTAAGACTTAGGGCATAAATCTTCGAGCTGCAGATGAGTTAGTGGCCACCATGTTCCACTGAGATGTCTGACACCTTTCATGAACTATGGGCTGGGAAAGTCATTGGACTTAGCAGTGAGATTCCTGGGCTCTCATTGTCCCACCCCCACCCCTGCCCAGAGGACTGCAGGAGCCACATGCTCCAGATGGTCTGCTCTGAGACAGAGGAAAACTGCCCACCATGTTGGGTTTCATGTAAGTGAAACACAACTTTAACCTTGTTAAGCTGTAGATTTTAGGGTTTGGTATCTACCAACATACAGCTCAACAGTAATTAGTTCAGGTGATGTTTACGCTGAGGATTAAGTAATTAAAGTGGGCAAGTCATGTGGTCATCTGGCTTTTTATTGGGTGGACAGGTTCTGATTTATGGGCATGGCAGAAGTTTTTCTTTGAGAAGAGTTCATCACTTTTCACTCAATCTCTCCACTTGATTCCCACTCCATTCCAGAGGTTGTGTGCTCTCCCTGGTGTCTCGTACCAGGGCCTCACCAAGGCAGTTTTTCCAGAGCATCTACTTTATGTCTCCCACAGGCTGTGGGCACTGTAATGGATGGAAATATGAAAGTAATGGGATGTCTTTGTTCAACATACTTTCAATTCACCCCTTCCCACCTCCCCCTTCTTCAGTAATGGTACTAATGAGTGCAATCAAAAGTCTAGCTGGAATTCTGCAGAGCGAATGATGCTTGCTTTCCATTGCTATTCCCTTGACAGGCACATGGGTTTTGCCTTTTCTGTTCTGAGTTCTATATGACTTCTTCAGTGTTTTGTAACTTGAAAGTCACAGCTGTTTTTTGGTTTTGTCATATATAATAGTTTTGTCCTATATAATAATAGTTTTGTCATATATAAATCAGTGCTCCAATTCTTCATAAGCTTTTAGAAATTGCTGATGCAATTTCCACCATTTTGAACAGGAACTTGTTTTGTGCTAGTCCAAGTTAGTCAAGTGTTCTTTCCCAGGGTCTATTTAAAAGATTTAGTATTTTGTTCCTTCTACTTAACATTTATATTATTGTTAGTTTTTCTGCTTCATGTACTTACTTAAACTGCCATACACTTTAAATGGCTTCACTTAATTTTTCCACAGGTTGGAAAGAGTCATCGAAATGACATTTTTCTTAATATAGGACACAACATGTAGGTTTCAGATATCAGGGAGGTTTTTTTTTTTTGTCACTTTGTAGGCTATATTTACTTAAGTAATAAAATTAGAGATATTTAAGAACTATATTAGCTCATGAAACTAAAACACAAAGCAAAGCTCTGATGACTATTTGAAGACAAAATCGTGAATTGAATAAAACTCTTTTCATAAGCAGATTCTAATAGATTTTCAAAACTAAATTTTATTTCCTTTTTTTCTCATTTGAAAGTAATCCTCTGAACCTGAAGAATTTTAAACTCACTTCTTTCTCAAAATAAGCAAGTAACCTCTATAAAACCTGAGTAATGTTCAACCAGCCAGGTGACTTTGTGACCCTTCTCTATTTTGTTTTTGCATGCTCACATATCAGTATATTATGACTGTGATATTTTGGGTATATATTCAAATGGCTGCATTATTGTGGCATCCATGAAAAGTCTTTGCCTCATTATTAAGCACAATTATTTATATAGTAGTCCCTTTACCTCACCTATGTCTCCATGAACTCTCTTCATATTTTCTCATAATTTATTTCAGTTGGTGTGTGTGTGTGTGTGTGTGTGTGTGTGTGTGTGTGTGTGTGTGTGTGT
>CABHPR010140508.1:19114-33950 GCA_902168415.1 Peromyscus melanophrys | reverse complement strand
TACATGCATACATGCAGGCAAAACACTCATCCACATACAATAATAAAATAAATACATCTAAAAAATTAAAGTTAAGTATTTGATGTATACTTCTTATATGACCCTTTTCTTTTTCTTTTTCTTTTTCTTTTTTTTTTTTTTTTTGAGACAGGGTTCTCTGTGTAGCTTTGCACCTTTCCTGGAACTCACTCTGTAGCCCAGGCTGGCCTCAAACTCTCAGAGATCCACCTGCCTCTGCCTCCCGAGTGCTGGGATTAAAGGCATGGGTTGGATTTTAGGTTCTAGAATTCTGCTCCCAAACACAAAACATTTGCACAGTTTCTGGTTACATTTTCAGAACATAGCTCAGTAACAGAGAGTACACTTACCTGGAAAACACAAGGCCCTGGCTTCACTCCCCAGTGCTCAAAAGTCAAAACAAAACAAACAAACAGAAAACCAACTTTCCTTCCCCCATTTACACTTCCACTTTCTACAGCATGCACATTCTTTCTTTGTATTTAGTGGGGCTAGAGATAGAGACAAGCCTTGTGCAATCTAGGCTCCTACTGCTAGTGAGCTGCATTCCTACCCTGCTCCCCAACCTCCTGGCCCCATCCTTGTGCACAGATTATCGTCACATTTAAAGGTTCTGGACAGAGAGCCTTCTTGTTTCTTATCCAAAGGCATCATGGGGGATGAGCTGTCTGTTTTCTTGTCTCCACTATTCAGGTACTGGCTTCCTCTTTCTTACCGATTCACCTTATCTACTTGCTTAGCTTGTTCACAACTAAATTCAAATTTTTTCTATTTACAGAAAAATAAAAAAAGAAGCAAAAACTAAAGAACCATTTCTCTTAACCCTGCATCCCAACTAGAAAGTTTCCTGTCGCCTCTCCTTGAACAGTGACTGCACACAGGGCTCTCAAGAATGTTTGCTGAACAAGGAGGAAGCTGAATTTAAGTCTTGTTTCATAAGACAAAATAGTGATTGAAGGAGACTTTTGGTGAGAAATATGTGCATTGCTTTGGTGGAACTCAGCATTAGTTTTTAGATATCAGACTTTAAAACTAAGTGTTTTAACCAGGCAGTGGTGGCGAACGCCTTTAATCCCAGCCCTTGGGAGGCAGAGCCAGGTGGATCTCTATGAGTTCGAGGCCAGCCTGGTCTACAGAGCGAGATCCAGGATAGGCACCAAAACTACACAGAGAAACCCTGTCTCGAAAAACAAAAAAACAAAAACAAAACAAAAAAAACCTAAGTGTTTTGCAACCATTTTTATTTAAAGTATTTCTAGACCACCTAAGAAACACCTCATTTTAGTTACTATATCCTCATGCTGGAAGGGAACAAAGCTCTGGGTATTTTTCTGAGTTGACTTTCAGAGATTTTTCTCATCTCCTTCCTCCCTGAGCCTGGGAGAAACAGCATGGATGGGGCAACCCAGAAATGATTTATTAAAAAGCATCCTTTCTATTGAGCATCCATAAGAAGACATTTGATTCAGAACTAGTTGCCTTTCTGCTTTGGGTCCCCTGTAAGCATCGATGTAACACTGGGGCTTTAGAGAGGTAATGAGCCCACTCTTCCTGTGCTAGCCTTTAAGTTGGACATGCAAACAGACACCCTTGAAGGATGCTATAGACCCTTCTTAATACAAATAACACCATAGCATGTGCGTCTACTGTGTATCATAAATTTTTTATTAACCAAATTATTCTTTCATTCTAGGCCTTTTCCTACAATAGTGTGACATGCACTAGCCCCTTATCATTTTCAGGTCTAGATTGCTAGTTATCCAGATTATTGACCAGATATATTACACTTTTTATCTCTAATAATTCAGCAATCCCCTAATAGATATAATAAATCCTGCCATCCTGTAGACTCCTCTTAAGTTGAGCTAAGTGTCTGAATCAGATGCTCAGGCTACAGCCACTGATGGGATGATCATTGGTGGCTGACATGTTTACCTTGGGGCAAATTTTAGAACATCTTTGCAGGGATTGAGAGGACTAGGGACAATCTAAGAAATGTTCCTGTTTAGCTCCCTACTCCCCTACCCTACCCCCAATTTTATTTTGAATTATATTGCATTCATTTGTTTTACAGTACTAGATTTTGAATCCAGGAATTAGTGCATGCTTGGTAAGTGTTCTCCCACTGAGCCATATTCCCAGCCCTAATTTTATTTTGAAAGAGGGTGACACTAAATTCTTCAAGTTGACCTTGAACTCAGCCTGTTGCTGACAGGGCTTGAACTTGGAATCCTCCTGCCTCAGTCTTCGAAGTAGCTGAGATTTCTTCTAGCAGAACTTTTGAGAGTTGACAAGGATATTTAAACTGAAAGATCGTCAAACACAACATGTTCACAATAGAAGTTCAAAACATAAAAACAGCTCTTTTTAGAGATGCTTGAATATATTATCTGCGGTTAAGGCCATGGATTCTAGCTGTGTCCTTAGCAGGGGTACCAGACACTTATTCATACTAAACTGTAAGTAGCTTTCCGTTCCTCAGTGCTAGTACTTAACAATGCTTCCTTTCTTTCCTTCCTTGAATGAGCCAGTTGTGCATTTGAAGTCATAATGCACATGGCAAGTTCCAGAGTATTTAGGGAGAATTATTTTTAGAACTGAGGTTTTTTAATTTAAGTTAAAATGATTGAGAAGTTTTTCTTTCCTTCTTATAAACACCATTTTAAAATGCTTTGTTAATTAAGCAAATTAAAGCAATGTGTTGGGATATATCATATTTGCCCACAGTAAGGGAAGAAGGTTGAATCCATTTGTCATAAGGACCTATGATCTAAACTATTCAAATTATTATTGATTGACTGTTGGCCAAGCTTTAGGACAACACACTCATCAAAGCTTTGAAAGTGTCCTAGAGGATCTCTACATTGCACTACCTCAGATATACTACTACCATGCCAGCAAATGGGCTTAGCAGGAAAAAAGTCTTCACAACACCAGATAACAAACTGAGTTCAATCTTCAAAACCCACATAAATGTGGAAGGCAGAAAGCAACCCCAAAGAGTTGTCTTCTTACCTCTACATACACATGAGATATGTGTGTAGCACCCACACATCATACACACTTATACACACATGCACAAAAAAATAAGGAATAGTAAAATATAATAATAATTATTATTATTATCTATATTCTGGTACCTCCAAACACATGTGTATCACACTTTTCTGGTATGAGAAATCATATTGAAGGATGTAGCTGTTGTGAAAATGCACATATTTACAGAGAGTTATGAAGTAGTCCAACTAGGGAAAGGATGGATACTTTATCTCCAATCTATATCCAAAGTGTTGGAAATGTTAGCTTGTTCTATCTGAAAGAGAGACCCAGAAACCTGCTCTGATGTGCCATTACAGCTCCGGAGTCTCCAGCTGTAACAGATGCCAGTGGAAATGAAGCACACCACCCTGTGAGGGATGGGGAAGTACCTGAATGAATGGACAGCTGAATAGACAAATGCAGATGCACTATTTTGATTTTCTTCTTCCTTTTTTTGCGCTTTCCTATATTTTATAGAAAATTCTACATGAATTTTTTCTTTTCAAAAATTGTTTCTTTAGTTTTGTAATGTATATGCAGGCTATTATGTAAAAACTTGCTTCCTATAGTCTCAGAATATTTGCTTGGTAAGTCCATCCAACTAACTTTGAAACAATGATAAACAAAATATCTCACCTCAACTATCAGTTGCTATTCTGTGTTTTCCAGAATGCCAAAAATATCTCAGGAATTTTTATATAGTTATTTGAAATTATATAATCAGACAAAATTAATGAAAAATAATTGTCCCTACCCATTTGTTCTTTTTTTAAAGTTTAGAACAGTTACTGAGAAAAGCAAATATCATTCATTGTGTATCAAAATACCTAATTCAAGACTAACAATTTTTGTTTAGCTGTTAAATACAAATGTATAGTATTGTTGCCATACTAATTTAACCTATTGCTATTCCCCAGGCTCTGAGTATTAGTTGGCTGGATAATCTCTAGTATCAATCATAATAAGAATCAATCATTCTGTTTATTCAGACATGATCCATCTCAGCACCCAGCCCTTACTTGTGACAGCTCAATGCACACTTCCCACTCATGAACCATCATTTCATCCTAACCTGACATACTAACCACTGAACTGAATCAATGGACAATAGGCTCCAGTGCAACAGAAGCAAGTTGGTCCAATGTGATGGAAGCTGCTTGCACATGAGTCAGACAAACACACGTCTATCCATGTTCCTCTACAAGAACAAGCAGCTGATGGTCTCCAGGTCTGGGAAGAGCAGAGTCAGCAGTGGCAGTGTGGGCAGTATAACTGCCCTCTCTCAGCTCTTCTTCCACATTTCTGGATATGCTTTATGTTAAATATTTTACAAATTTTATTTCATGTATTTGTTGAGTACACAAAGTGCTCAAAATCTGAAATTTCTGTGTGTTGATATAACCCCCAAAGTCCAGTGATTCATTATATACAAACTTTATTTCATATAAAAATCATTGAATATATTGTGTAAAATTTCTTCGAGGCTATGTGTATGATAAACTATATATGAAACATAAGTGAATTTTGGATTTATATGTGAATTTCATCTCCAAGACATTCTAATATATATGAGAAAATATTTTTGAACATGACCAAATGCCCAAGACTTTCATTCCTAAGCGTTTCAGATAAAAGGCATTCAACCTACTGCTCTATGTCTTCACCTCTAAATTCTGGAATGTTTCCTTTTAACTGTCCCTATAGAAATAAGTACATACTTGGAGAAATTGAAGAAGTAAGCCATGTGAAACATTTTTTCCCACTCAGGCAAACACATTCCTTTCTCTTTTCTCCTATCCTACTTCCTCACATGTACTCACACTTACCTATTTTTCAAGGCCTGCCTGGCCACTTAGCCATTTCTTGTCCTTAGACTCAACCACACCCCAGCAAGAACTTGTTATTATGCTCTTCAGGCTATGCTCCTCAATGTTCAGCGTCCTTTCATTCTATCACACAAGACTGGGTACTCTAGTGTAACTGTTATATTGGGCCTCCCCCCCAACTCCCCCCCGCCCCGGTACAGTTCTAGCCTGATAATATCCCAAACACATTACTTCTCTCCTGCATCAGAGTGTTCCCCTCCAAGTTTCTTCACTAGGCAGGCAAGTGAGCTGTCACCAGCAGTCATAATTCCTTGAAATTAATGGTCTGAGGGTCTCCATCCTGACAGGTGGTTCTAGTGTAGAGGTTAACAGTGTTTCCCTGGAGTCAGATTTACCTGGACTTAGAGGTTAGTTTTACTTGTTAATTTTATGGTGGTGAGCAGACCCTTAATGTCTCTCTCAACCTCTTTGAAAAATGGGATGGATAACAGTATATTGCAGGAATTATGAGGATTAAAAATAATATATACAACGCACCGTGTGCACACTCCAAGCTCAGGGAACCTCATTGTTATCAATCTATGCCACGGCACTTGGTCCAATTACTTCTATAGCCTGACCAATGAACAAGGGTGGCATTGTGCTTTGCCTAACAAGTGAAACTGCAGTGCTGGGGCAGAAACATAGTCCTTCATTATTCACAAAATAACTCTCATGAAGCCTATGAACAAGTCCAGGAATGAATGGTTGTACTCTGACTGAACTGGATATGAGGGAGATGCTAGAAAATCTTGTACAAACCCTCTGGGATAGTTAATCACATAGTATGAGCTACTTAGCTCCACTGAATTCAAGGGATGTTAAAAGGAGGCATCTGATGTAGCTGGAATAATGCAAGTTTCAAGGCCAGAGTCCTCTTATCTAGAAAGACAAGAGATCTGGATCTTGAAAGGACAGATAAGATGAAAAGGCAATGATTTTCCATGACAGCAGCGATTAGATGATACATGCTCCAATTTGGAGCAAAGTAATTATACAAATGTTTCTACTTTGGTCAAAGAAAGTAGCAAAGGCCTGTTAGAACTGCTTGCAGCAAGAAGGATCTCAGAGAAATTATCTTAACCAGAGGGGAAAACGATTTTCTCTGAGGTTCTCAAGAGCAGGAATTGTCAGATTTAAAGTATACACACACCACATGATGATCTAATTAATTGTGGTCCTAATCTGATGCAGTAGATCAGAGAGCTGGTCCATGAATCTACCTATCTAACAAGCAGGTTAGAGCAGGCATGGAGTAGCAAAGGCCCAAGGGTCCTGGATGGCAATGCAAAGTCAACTGTAGGTCATCACATATTACCACATTGCTAGGCGGTGACTTTTGTTTCTTTCTACCACGGAACGTTGTGCAGTGTGTCCACACATATTAATGTGCACACACACACACACACACACACACACACACACACACACACACACACAAGGTTTTATAGATTATGTGAATGCTGTTATTAGTGAAAGAGAGACACCAGACCTACAGGCATTGCAAACAAAGGTTCAATACAAAGGCACTAGTGTAAAGTAAAACAGGAGAATGGGGGCTTCAGAGTGGGCTGCAGGCTCTTATTTCTGTCACAGTAGATAGCAGCTCCTATAGCCCCTATGTGAGGTGCCACCATTCTCATTCACAGGACCATTATCTGTCCATGACAGCTAATACCTCAACCTGGCAGAGTATTGACAAGTAGCCAACACTCACTAAAAGTCTACTGTTCATTGTCCCAACACCACTAACCATACACAGGTGGCCTTCTCAAATACAACCAAGGCAATTGTCCCTTGAGGCCATGAGAGATGGCCCCCAAACTCCAATTAATTCTTCCTGTTTTCAACTGTTTCCTGATCAGACTTGATCCCCATCTCTAGCACCTTCTTCCAAATGCCTTCATTGTTTATTCTTCTTCCAGTACCCGCAACAGAAACCCAAAGAAGAGTGACCTTCATTATCAACCATTTACTACCTCCATCTAGGCACCAAGATGGCCCATTAAACTCTCCTTCCTCCTCTCTACGACTTGGCATCAGTATTACAGCATACAGGCCTCTTCTTTCTTTCTTGTCAGCAGTCCACATCTATCACTGTTCCCAGAACACTTTTGCCTCAGGTAAATGTATAGCTGCCATCCTCATTCTCTTCAGATCTTTGCTCAAATGTCACCTATGTAACCTATTACTCAGTATGAAATAAAACCTCTCTTCCCATTCTAGTTTCCCTACACTTTGTTTTTGTTTTTTCAATACCAGATAATATCTAACATATTATGTACTTTTTTTTTTATCTTTTTCAGTATTGTCTAATCTCCTCAGGTTGCTATATCTTTGTTTCCAATAGCTGTACCTCATATACAAAAAGTATGATTGGAGCTGATCAATGTCTAAATGAATGTATGTGAGAATCTGACTGCTGCAGAGAAAAATCTCAAGAGTAGATACATAGAAATGTCATCAGATCAATATCATCTAACTCAGCGGGGTTCCTCACATCGATCTCACCAAACTTCCCTGGTCAACTTGTTCTTCCATTCTCTCCCACCATTTCCTCAAAATTGAAATTTTCTCATGACACCCACCCAAGCTGATGGCTTTGGTGTCAAATCAAGACAGGACAGAATTACAAGATTCTGAGAAGCCTGGAATCTGTGCCTCTCCTTCCCTCCTCACCTAAGGGTGACCATTTGTTCCTCATGCTCTGGATGCCATTTCTATCTGGTTCTTAGAAAGCTCAGTTGACCCTAGTCTTCAGCATCACCTATCTGAATCATACTACATCTCTCTCCCTCTCTGGTCTAGATTTAACAGAGTCTGTCCCCACAAAACATATCCCAAAAATGGATCACTATCATGACATAGTAAATGTAGGACCAGGTGACACACTTAAAAAATGATCGAGGCTCTGGAGTGAATTAACTAACCAATTCATTCAACTAATGGATTAATGAATTCATTATCTCAAGTGTAGGTCTACTTGAAAGCCAATTCCCTAGGTTTTCCACATTTCCTGTCTTTCATCATTTGTTTTAGTTCCTTTTCTATTGCTGTGATAAAACACCATGATTGCCGGGTGGTGGTGGCACACGCCTTTAATCCCAGCACTCGGGAGGCAGAGCCAGGTGGATCTCTGTGAGTTCGAGGCCAACCTGGTCTACAAAGTGAGTTCCAGGAAAGGCGCAAAGCTACACAGAGAAACCCTGTCTTGAAAAACCCAAAAAACAAAAACAAAAACAAAAATAAAAACACCATGACCAAGGCAACTTCTAAAATAAAGCATTTGGGGCTTACAGTTTCAGAGAATTAGATTCCATGATAGCAGAGCAAAGGCACTGGACCAGGAACAGCTGAGATCTTATATTTTGATCCAAAAGTTGGAGGCAGAGAGGGACACTGGGCATGATACAAGTCTTTTGAAATCTCCATGTCTGCTCACATGATCCACCTGAAATAAGGCCACATCTCCATCTCCTAATCCTTTTCAGTTTCAAAAACTGGGGACCAAGTATTTAAATATATGCTTGGGGGGACAACCTTATTCAAATTATCACTTCATTAGATACCTATGCTGCTTGAGAACTCAGTCAGAGCAACAGCCACCACCAGGGGCAACCCTATTTGGTTTAAGAGTGAGCTCTCTCCTATTCCCTTTGAGGTAAGAGCTATGTTTTCTACTTGGTGCTACCTTTCTAGGACCACATGCCTATCCATTCCCTGTTCATAGACTCACACCAAATCTTGCTCATGTTGCCCACTCACCTTCCCCCAACCCTTAACTTCTGAGTCTACCAACACCCACAGAAATATAGCTTCTGCATCAACTGCAGTAAAACAGTTTGAGCTTAGGTCTCCAACAGTACAACATCAAGTCACTAAAGCCAACAAATATCCCACAGCCAAGAAATGGGTGAGGATCCCCACTACTGGTGTGGTATGCTAGTAAAGAAATCAGCTCAGAGAACCCAAAGACCACTTTCAACCCACCTCATTGTCCACAGGCATTCAACCCCCTGAGAAATAGCACAGAAAACAAGGCAGTTCTGCTTCCTGGCATCAGACTTGCAGGAATGTGAGAGGACGGTAATATTTTTTGGAATTTTCCCAGAGGGATAACTCCCTTGTGAGCATCATTTCATCTTAGAAAGTCTTTTCTTGACTCAGAATATAGAATGACCAGACTTAGAAGCCAAAAATGAAAAGGGTATGTTTTCCTTTAAAATTGAGGCCATTTGTTCTTTCCATTGTCAGAGCTCAGAGGTATGTGAGTCTTCCCAGGATTTTGATGAAAAGCACTTTGCTTGACAAGAGATTAATATTTCTTTATTTGAGCCCCAAAGCTCCTGAGTGTCCCTGGGCTGTAAGAATACGTGCAAAAGCTTCCATTTCTCTTAGAATTGTGTTGCTGAGGTATCCAAAGAATTCTTTCATAGAGAGGGCTGTAAGCCACTAAGCAGATACATGTAGGACCAGCTATCTACGCTTTCCAAGAGTAGCGGTTCCTTTAAATGCCTGTCAATGCTGAAAAATCAATCATGCATCTATGTGATCAAGTCCTCCAGTGAAGCTTATCCAGAACTATCCGCAATTTCCAATCACACCAATTCACATCTTTTAAGTGACCTATAATAAATTTTACTCATTATTATAGTGAATTCCCTAAGTGGGGGAGGTCACTCACACCAAATCTGACTATGTGATGCCACCTCAAATTGAGCATGCTCAGGAATGTGTCCCCTCTGCTTGGATCAGTGTTTCTTGCATGAATATGCATAATTTTCCCACAAAAGCCCTGTGCTTTGAGAATGATCTTTGTATGCCCCTTACTTGCTGTAAGTAATAAACCTCTTTCCTCCTTTTTATGACCTGGTTAGACTTATTGCCTTTGCAGTTCACCCACTGCATTGGGTTACAGTGAGCTGACCCTAAAGCAAATGCTGAGAACATGTCTCTCAAATTCCAGCCTTCAATCCACCTCAGGATCAAGTAGCTACATGAAGAGCAAGAGATGACCATACATCTTGATTACTTATGTCAGATACTTCTTGAAGGAGAATTCTTTCATAAGCTTTCTCCAGAAAGCAAACTATGAAGCCATCCAGTTTGCTGCTTTGGCTAAAGGAGTCAGGGACCACCATCTGAGTGGTTTAGCTGCCGTAGGGTTCCTTCAGGCTGTCACTGAGGAGGCTTCTTTTTTCTTTACTAACTTGACAAGGTTCAAATTAGTTGACAAACAGTCACCTGAGACAGCCTTAACCCCCTTCTCCTTTTTACAAAGACACATGATGCTCTTAGAAGAAGAAATCACTTTGGTTTGCCTCTATGACAGACTATTTCTGGACCTTCAGTCAGAGAAGTGACATATTTGACTGGCATGAAGTCAGGGCTGTCAGCTACCGCAGCAGTTGTGTGTGTATTTGAACACTACTGTCTCTGGGGTGTGAATACCTCCATATATATGAAAGCTAGTACTGAGGAATTCCAAGGGAACACCATCTCCGCTTATGAGTAATCAACACTTCTGCCGGGCGGCAGTGGCACGCACCTTTAATCCCAGCACTCGGGAGGCAGAGACAGGCGGATCTCTGTGAGTTCAAGGCCAGCCTGGTCTAGAGAGCAAGATCCAGGACAGGCACCAGAACTACACAGAGAAACCCTTGTCTTGAAAAACAAAACAAAACAAAACAAAACAAAACAAAAAGAGTAATCAACACTTCTTTTCAATAAGAAAAGTGGTTTAAAGTGGAAAAACGTTGAACTATCATCCAGTATCCCATTGCACCATGATGTAGTAATCCTATCCAGTTTACGTAAATGGATAAGATGTCCCTGGGGAAGAGAAACTACAGTGTATTGTATTTTAATTCTCCTTACTTTATAAAGTGATTCATATTTAAAACTTAAAAAATAGCCAATTATTACTTGGATATATATATATGTATATGTATACATATATGTGTATATGTATGTATATATCTTGTCTTGGTTTTCTAGAGATGGTCTCTCTGTGTAGCGCTGGCTGTCCTAGAACTCACTCTGTAGACCAGAATGGATTTGAACTCAGAAGTCTGCCTGCTTCTGTCTTCCAAGTGCTGGGAATACAGGAGTGTGACAACACTGTCTAGCTAGCTTTGTATATTTTAAGCAAGACATAGGACATAAATGAAAGTTTGCATGATTTCTGTAATTGTAGCTAATTTGAAAAAACATTAATTGATAGGCGTTATTTGAACAAATTAGTGATTACTTAGAAAACAACACTATATGAATTTTTGGTGGGAAGACCTGAAATTAAATTTAGATTTTAATTGATAAGAACTCTCTTCTTTGGTAGTGAAGAGACTAGAACTGAAAATTAATGAACTTCTCTTGGTTTGTTTTGGCTTGATAATAGACCTCTGTTCTCCCTACCAATCCTGGCTTCTACCTTGGGCCAAAATACAATTTTCTTTTTTAAATACACTCCAACTGGCTTAAGTAGAGAAAGATTTAATACGAGATATTTAAGGAGTGATTGAGGCATCAAGCACAGATGTCCCAAGGCCAGAAGCAATGCAGCTGGACACAGACAAGACACATCCGAGACCTCACGACTGCCTGATGATCCACCGGAAGACAACAGAGATGGTCAGGCTGTTGTGGTCTCTGTCAGCATCCCAGGAAGAGGAAGAGGAAGAGGAAGAGCACAGCACAGGCTGGCACTGAAAGTTCACGTTACATCATGGCTTCCTCTTGGGAGCTCTGGGCTCTGAACCGCATGAAAAGATTGGAGCCGTTTCTCTCTCTCTACTCTTTTTCATAGCTTCCCAGTGTCTGTCACCTAAAGTGCACAGATGAAAATTGGCCTGGGTGTTTGGGGAGCCAGCTATATTATCTTCTAGATAAACAAAGCAATTAAAAAAATTAAGCACTTCAGGGTCCACTTTAAGAGCCTCGAGCCCATGCAGCCACAAAGGGCCATGTGTAGGCAGAAGGGTCTGCGCTGACTTCACAAGACTCCAAAGAGACATTTCAGATACTGAGAAAACCCATAGGACTTCAGTCACAACAGCTGCTTTCCTTGTCTTTATTTTCATGGTGAACTATATCTGCATGTTCTTGGCTCATTTTTCATGGATTATTACCTGTCAATTTTTCTGATGAATTGGTGAGAATTTTCTTGAGACAATGTAGCTCTTTGAAATGTGCGTTCCAAAGTGTTTCTCTGGTTTTCCATTTGCCTTTGGCTACTGCCAGTCTTCCTTTATATTTTGTAAAAGAATTTCATAATTTTGTTTGTTTGTTTGTTTTTTGAGACAAGGTTTCTCTGTGTAGCTTTGGTGCCTGTCCTAGATCTTGCTCTGTAGACCAGGCTGGCCTCGAACTCACAGAGATCCGCCTGCCTCTGCCTCCCGAGTGCTGGGATTAAAGGCGTGTGCCACTGCCGCCAGGCGAAATTTTATAATCTTAATAGACAAATCAATTCAACCTGTTTGTGAAGGAATTAAAAAATCAAGAAGTTGACAATTTGTAAGCCAACAGAACTAACAACAGTGTCACTACAAAAGAAAAACAACAACAACAAAAACCTTGCTAAATCAGATTTTCCTGAAAAATGCTAATTTGTGGTACATTTATTTTCCCCATCCACAGAATTTCTAGGAAAATAACTTCATTATAAAACCGACTTGAGTTTAAAATATCTTCATAACATTAGTGGAGCCAGGTGGCTGCCTAGCACTCGGCAAGACCTTTAAAAGCTCCAATGAATGACTAAGGACAATGCTTCAAGTACAGAGTAACTATTACTTATAGAAAATGGCAGTAATCCTGTGATACACTTGAAAACCTCACGTAGGCTTCCCAGTTACAAAAGATGGTACTGAGAAAGGCTGGGATGGCACATGTGTCTCAGAGAAGGGGCAAAGCACAGCTGGACGGTCCTGCCATCGGATGCCTAACTAGCATCAGAAACTGAGAGCTCCTTTCAAAGTTATGGAAGTTTTACAATCTTGCTTCTAATCTGTTAACGCCCATTATTCAGGGTACCAGGCAAGGAACTTCCCTTAAGCATTCATGAGGGTGGAACCTGGCAGGGAATTAGCATAGGGAGAATATCAAGGTCAAGGTCCACAAGCAAGGCAACAGTTACCCAAAACGGGGGCCAGGATCCTACAGGTCCCCCTTTTGTTAAAAAATGAGCTTCTGACTTGGGTTGCGTGGGACGTCAGCAGGTCACCTTACCCGTCATGGAGACGCCTGTCCAGGCCACACAGGTGCTCTGTCTTAGGTTGGTGATTGCCCCCCAGGCGTTACCCGTCTCTGAATACTCATTGTCATACAGGCTCAATCGTGTGTGAGCTGCAGAGTTAACTGCTGCCAAAGATCTCAAAGTGGCACTGGGCTTGCAATCTGTGTTCGATACAGAAAAGACCAACAGAGGTCCTATCTCACCCTTAGCCAGTAGGCTAAAGGCAAGATTGTAAAACATCAGTAGTGAACTTCTGCCCTCCAGGGTCCTCCCATTCTGCTGTAAGCCTGTATTTAAGACCTCCTCCCCCTTAAATAAATGACATTCAACATTTAAAATTAAAATATATATATATATTATATATATAATTGAATGAATACTGTGAATGTTATATATGAATACCACAAGTGTGATTAATATCATGACTGTAATTAATGAATATCATGAATGTAATTTCAAAAAATAAATAAATAAAAAAAAAAAATTTGGTAAAACTTTTGCAAAAAAAAAAAAAAAAGTTATGGAAGTAAGACCAATGTAATAAAAACACATGTAGCTTTAAATGTTCTTAAGAATGTGTGTTTAAAAGGTACAAAACCGAACTAATGAAAAGAGACACGATTATACCCATAGAAATGGGGTTAAGAATTGACTTTAAATCAAGTGTCAGTCAGGTATCAAAAACAAATGCAAAGGAGTCAGAGATTGCCTCTTTGGTCCTGCATGGGTGTGAAAGCATCCTGTTCCCTCTGGGGCAGCCTGAAGCTGAGGATAACAGGGGAAGTTATGCTCTGTCAGCCGTCTTACAGGTAGAGCAGAGGGCAGTGCAGTGATGGGAGGGGCAGAAGCAACAAGGGCAAGGTAGTGACCGAGGACTACAGCAGAGCCACAGGCAGCAGCCCCACTGTCTGGGGACAGCTATCACTGTGAGCCGAGGGAGGGAGTCAAATCAGGGCATGCGCTTGGGAGTGAGCAGCACACTGTTGAGATGACAGTGCGGGGGCTGGCAAGCTCTCCCCGACAGAGGCATCCACTGCCACCCTGGAAGACCTAAGCTGTTGGAGGTGCAGGAACCACACAGTAGGAGAGAACAGCCTCCTGTATATTGTTTTCTATCCTCCACAACCCATCATGGAACACGTGTCTCTCCATGCCCCCTACACACACAAAATAAATAAATTACAATGTAAATTAATTTTAAAAATTCTTGTTAAAAAATATGCCATTGACTAGTAGGGCCACAAAGGAACACACAACAGTTAAAAGAAGAGACTTCCCAAGGCTGGAAAGATGGATCAGTGGTTAAGAGCATTTTGCTGCTCTTACAAAGGACCTGGGTTCAGTTCTCAGCACTCACGTGATGGCTCACAATTATCTATAACTCCAGGCTCAGGGTATCTGACTTCAGCCTTCTTCAGGTCCCCACAGGCACCTGAATACCTATGGTGCCCATACATACATATAGAAGAAACACACACACACACACACACACACACACACACATAATAAAAATAAATCTTAAAAGACACAAAGAACAAAACACCAGGAGATTTCACCTTGTTTTACAGATGGTGGCAAAGGGCAGAGGGATTACTATAAACCACTGTTCCAGTGACCAGGGAATGCAAGAAAAGAGGATGACTTGGCGTTTGTTATCCCTTAATCAAGCTGCTAAGTGTAA